>APFE030927961.1:1519-16907 GCA_000404065.3 Pinus taeda | reverse complement strand
GCTCTTAATTGTCTTGTTTGTCACTAGAAAGTCTTAGGCTTCTAGGGAGGTTGGTTTTGTCCGCAAGATTAACTCTTTCCGCATGACAGGAGCCAAGGTGAAAATTTATTTTCTCATACAATGAGGGTGTATATATAACTAATGAAGTGATGCTTAACCTTCCTTTTGACTCTTCAACTACCCTTATTATTGTTTTACTTCCTATGAATTTTCATATTATGAATGTGTCCTTTGGAATTCCACTTTACAATACATTTTGAATAGATAATTACATAATCCACAATAATGATGTGGCATATGATGACTCATGACTGAACATGACATGACACTGATGACATAGATTGCATGATGATTTGGTAGTGCCAAGTTGTCCTTTTCTTCTTCTTTATTTCATCTTCAATAAGAGATGTATACAATGCTTCATATTCATGAGATATATGCTTTGTTATTCATATATACCCTCCAAGGGGTTGTGAATCAGATGGATCTTCATGCGTTCCTTATCTTTGGTATTATGTTTTAATCAAGTGTTCCTTCGTCTTCGCATTTGATGATCATCTTATATTTTCATCTCCATATGTGTTTTATAGAATGTCCTCCTTCTTCATCATCTTTCCATAGCATGATAGAGTTCATGTATCTACAATCCACTCATGACAAGAAGAAATCAGTCTGATAAACCCATATCTAAGATGTCGCATGATGATCCATTGGCTAAGCTAGAACTAAGTGGTAGGTTGGGAGAGGCTCAGTGATTGCACATCTCGAGTGGTCAAGACTAAGGCTTAATCCTTGAGACTATGCAATGTGTAGTTCAGGCTTGCAATTGGTGAGCTCAGGGAGTCGAGCTAAGGGCGTGATGTAACACCCTCCTCCCAAATCTACTAAGGCATCCGACCAGCCGGGATAAACATGCGACAAGAGGCAAATATGATATGATTCGACCTCCTAAGTCACATTAAGGAAATGGAACCGACAAAAACAATGTGGTATTCAACAACAACTTCAACACCTTCAGGAACCAATCTAACACTTCAGACAACTTGGCCTTGGGTCCCACTGAACTTTTGAACAGCGTAAGCCTCAGTCACTCTCATGATATAGGCATGACAACGTCCAAAAACCAAAAATCACTCTCACAGGCTTGCCTACCAGCATCTAGAGACTAAATTTGTTAGTGTTATGCTAGCACCCCCAGGATTTGAGCCACTTTTCTAGGCCCAGAGCCCAGGTCACTGTCCATAATTGAACCATCTCTTCAAAACAGTAAAATAACATGGAAATGATAGTGCTAAAGCACATACTTGTTTAAGACCTTGACTAGTGATCAAGTGCTCAAGTTTATGCTCAAAAATAAAAGTGTCAGAATCTTGTCAAACTCAACTTCAGATTGAAGAGCTCATCATTCTGAATTCAATGGTGTGAATGGCACTCAATTCCGATATCGTATGCAGAAGTTAGAGCAAGTCAAATTTTAGGGTTGACTTGATGACATGGCAGGATTGGATGACATGGAAAAGCCCTTCAGCGAATGAGGAGGTGCCAAGTGGCAAGCCTCCATCCCCTGCATATCACATATTAGAGCAAAATATAGGTTGACTTTAAATAATCATCCCCCAGCTCAGAGCAGATTCGATGTGATGTGATCGCAATCGCATATCGCATAATGTTAAGAATCGACCCCCGACATAGTCAGGGTTGCGGAAATATGTCGCAATCGCCTATCACACCCGGTACCTGCGATATATTTTATAACCCAGCAAGTCCACTGCTATCACAATGTATGGACTTTGATATCTGGAAAGTGAAAGTGTCGATTGCGATAGGACTATTGGATGCGATGTTTTATGCAATGAGATTTATTATCCCAGAGGGTCTGTGTTATCGTAGAAAGCAAGTTGGATTGATACGTCGAAGGTTTAGGTGCAAATTGTGATTATGATGGGGTTCCCATATGTGATGTGTTATATGTTGTATTTAATAATCCCAATGGATCCACAGAGAACCTAATGTAAGGGTATATACACCATTGGACTTTGTCGATTGCAATAACCGACCACCACTTTGCATTTGACTACTCGGCCCTTAACCGTGAGATATGCAGGAAATTTGGCATGGTCACCAATTTCGGTAGAACTACCAGTTTTAACTACGAATAATGAATTTAACTAATAATAAGCCAGATTTGGAGGAGAAAATTATGGAAAGATTGGAAGAAGTCATAACTAAGGCAATTTTCAACCAAATGGGTTGAAAAAAAGAGGCTAGATTGCCATTTTTGGGCATTCTGAACTCATTGAGACAAGTTTTAGAGGCATATGAGCATTGTAAACACACTTTTGTTTGTAATTTGAGCATAATAGAGAGGCCCAAGCCATTGGAAGCTGGACCAAGGAGATGTAGCCCAGGAGGGGTGAACTAATTTATCATGTGCTTGGTGTGTGTTGTATTTTGATGTTCTTTGTTGTTATTTTGTTGTTGTTCAGCATATGTTTTTATGTTAAATTGTTTATAACATTTACATAAGAAACTCTCATGGGAATCAATTAATTAAGAAAAAGTATTGAATCCTTAAGTACTTGATAAGAAAATGATAAGGATCTTGGGTTTTATTTTGAAAGGGGAATTAGCACAACATTACTAATCTGCTCCATTTTAGGTTATGAGATAACTGGTTTTTTCTTACTATATTTGCTTTGTGGAAGAAGGATTTAATTGTTTGCAAGTTTATGTCATGCTTACAAGGTTAAAACTCAAGAGAGGAGAAGGGAAGTTTGTTCAAATCCCTATAGTTGGCTCAAGGGGAAGAAGAGCAAGGTTGCCAAAGTCCTCTACACTAGTACATCCTCAAGTTTCAGAAGTTGCAGTTGAGTTTTCAGAGACCATGTCTCATGAAGGAGAACCTACAAATATAACACAAGATGAGAATACCTTTAGAAAGGCTTTCTTTGATATGACATAAATGGTGAAGGTCCTCTATGAAGAGAGGAACAACAGATTGCAAGGAGAAAGCTCCAGGCATCCCAAAGGAGAAGGCTCTTCAGGAGGAGGTAATGGGAATGGAGACAAGCCTCCACCCTCTCCACCATCTTCTTCATCTTCTACTTCACAAGCATCTTCACCCTCTTCCACTATGACAATCCATACTCATACTCATTATCATTCTGCAAAAGGAACTGGTAAATCACCTTTTTTAAAGCTTTATGTTAAATTTGAGTTGCCTATGTGCAATGGTGAAGTGAATGTAGAGAATTTAGATAACTGGATTCATTAGTTGGAGGTGTATTGTAGAATTCAGAACCTTCAAGAGGTTGATATCAAAATTTGGTTGGCTTCATTGAGAATGGAGGGTGAAGCACTCATTTGGTGGGAAGCAAGGACTCAAGACAAGATCAAAAAACATGGTAAGATCTCTATTACTTGGTATGATTTCATTGCTACTATAAAAAGACAATTCTACCCTTTACCTCATATGAAAAAAGATATCATGAATTGGAAAAATTCAGGCAATTAAAAGGTCAAAATGCGCAAGAGTATACTCAATAGTTTAGGAGAAGGTCTCTTTTGCCAGGAGTAGACTTGAAGTCACAAGATACGGTGCTAAAATATATAGGAGGTTTTCATAGCTATCTTCAACATACCATTATTATGTTTAATCTCATGAATCTTGATGAGATATGTGTTCAAGCTACATACCTCGAAGCAAGACGGAAAATGTATAAGAAGAAGGTAAGAAGAAGTCATTCTAGAGTGGTGAAAAAGGGAAAAAAATTAAAAAGAAAGCAGAAGAAAAAGGCTTTTGTTAAGAAAGAAGCGGAGAAACCCATGTGCAAGAATTGTTCCGAGGGTCATGATGAAGCACATTGTTGGAAGCTTCATCCTGAATTACGACCGAAGAAATATAACAATAAAGGGAAATAGAAGACAAATGTTGTTGTACAAAAAGATTTGGGTTTTCACTGAGGGGATGAAGCAAAGATTGCAACAATAGTCACTAAGGGAAAGGATGTGGCAAAAGCAAGCAAAGAGGAAGTCATGGCAAGCACCAGCGCAAAAAATAACTCCAATACCATTTCAAATGAAGAAAACAAAATAGATTTGTTCCATATCTAAGTTATTTCCAAACACACCAAAATTGATACATTGTTTGACAGTGGATCCCAGGCAAAATTTAATTTCTACATACTTGGTCAAAAAGTTGAATCTAGAAACTGTGCCTCATCTTAAACCATATCTGTTAGGTTGCATAACGAAGAATGAAAATCTTCAACTCACAAGGAAATGTGTTTTCAGGTTTTCAATTACTGCCAATTTCATTGATGAACTCGAATTAGATGTAGTGCTGCTGGATATTTCTAACATTGTGTTGGGAAGCCAATGTTTGTATGACAAGAAAGCCATTTTCCATCGATTTGAGAAAAAATAAAAGTTTTTCAAAGATGGAGTGGAGTATATTGTGAGATCCCATCATATAAATCTTAATATGTCTTTGGAAAGCGTAGGGCAAATGAAGCGACTGGTCAATTCCAGCAAGAATCTCATGCTCCTTATGATCAAGCAGAAGAATGACACGGAGCATGAATCCTTTGCAAGCTATGACGTGAAGCTGAAATATGAATTGGTTGATGTGGTGTTGTAGCGGCTACAACCACCCTCTAAAAATTTTCCTTAACCCATTTTGGAGCCTCCCTACCAACCTTTCACAACACCTTGTCTTGCTTCATCAAGTACACAAGCTTCAGTGTTTTTCATGCACAAAGGTAGCCTGTCGATCACAGCTTGATGCATTCCCCTCATAGGTTGTTCACCCAGAATTGGTCCAGCTACAGGTTGAGCAGCTTCCCTAAGAAAATTGTGCATTTCTAGAGGGCAACCAGCCTTCCCTCCATAAATTGCGCAATCCTATCTTGTAACCTGTTGGGCTCCAAGATTGTGCAATTCTACTAGTCAACACTCCAGCAGGAATTGAGGGCTACTCAGCCCAGAATTTGTTCAAATCTGGGTAGTATTTAGCTACTCTGCCCAGAAATTGTGCAAATCTCATGGGCAGCTAGCCCAACTCCCAACCAGAAATGCGCATTTTCTCCCAGTAGTCAAGCAGTCTCTTGCATGTTCAACTGAGTTGACCGGTTCCCTCCGGGACTGAGCAAAACTGAATTGCATGCATGAGTTGCTTCTCCCAAGGTATCATGCAAAGGCATCCCTTGTTTTAGGGATATTTTTCTAGCAATTGGAGGTTACATGCAAGGATCATTTCAGAAACCTCCCACCAAGTGTCGCTTTCGCAGATTTGTGGCATGCGCGTCACAACCTCGATGTTATCAAAACTCATCAACCAAATGTTGCAAAGCTCATTCCTCACATCAACCTTGTAGCTCTAACATCCCACATCACATCTAGTGCTGTCGACACATTCAGCTCAGCTGTTTTGGGGTAAGCTCGCTTCCCATGCCTTGTGTTCCATTTCTATCTTTTTTGTGTTTTTTCTTGTGTGAGCATTATTTTTTTGATTTCAGTGAGAGCTTGTTGTCCTTTACATGTATATTAGCTTGTCCTAGCACTACTTTAGTTTTCGTTGCTATCTCACTGTTGTCGTATGCATGAAACTTTTTTTCATGAACAGTCATTGATTCAGCGACTCGCCTCACCCACATGCATGTTGTTCCATTTTTTGAATCAATCATTCATCGTTTGCACACACGATCATTCACTTATGCTTACACTCGATATCACCATGCATTCGAACTCACATTCACTTTCAGTTTCCCATCTCCGAGTCTAGGCAACCTTGGCCCAGACTCTGCATCACCGAGAACCTCACCAAGACAAAATTATGCAATCCTAAGAGAGAAGGCTTTGTCTTCCTCTCAGGAAATGCCCATTTATGCCTAGTGACTATCCCCCAGGACTCTTTTGCTCATTTCTCAGGGATAGTGACTGCTGGCCCAGAAAATTGCGCAATGTGGTCACTAAGCCTGCAGCCATTGCTAGCTGAGATTGTACATTGCGCAATTCCAGCAGTCAGTAGCCACACTAGACTATGGATTGCACAGTGCCAGTAGTCAATCAGTCTCCCAACCACCCAAACTGTGCCTTGCGTACTCTTGGCAGTCAATCTCTCGACCTACCGGTTGAAATTGCGCAACCTTCATGATTAGTCCCACAAGTATGTTGCAAATCAGTTCTCAAGTTCATTTTGGTTTTCGCCAGATAGATTTCTTACCATGATTTTTGCCATGTCTTCAGGTATTGCAAGTGTTCATTTGCCTCTCAGCAATGCAGGTGCGATGGTTTCCAAAAGGGAAGAGTTGAAGACACCACTCAGAGCACACTTGGAGATGTAGTCGATCAAATGTCTATGAGCTTCCCTACTCACGAAAATATAGAGTTGTTCATAGACAAGAACATCAAGATATCACAACGAGCAGCATCATGAACAACAGCTGAAGGCAGCATACAAAATGTAGTGAGTGCAACGAATGCAGTGAACGCAATGAATGCATTGAATGCAGTGAATGTAATGAATGCAATGAATGCAAGAGGAAGGTTGTTGACAACACAGAGGTAGAACAAAGTTGCAAGATCAAGAAGATCCATTGATGATGAAAGCAATTTGGGAGACTCAGGCTATGAGGTAACGATGTGACATGAAGATTGCACGAAGACAGAGAATGGAACAAATAAGGAGTTGCATGTGCTGAAGCAGCAACTTAAGGAAGAACATGAAGCTACACAAATAGACGAATAAGTTGTAGCAGGAACAGGAACAATAGTGGGTGCAACATGCACTCACTAATGAAACTGCGTCGGTATAAGTTAAATATCTATCCTAGCAGCTGGCTCAAAGTAGACATGGTGAGCAGAGTTGTTGATCGCATGCAAGGGATTCAACAACATACATGTCATTTTTCACACCCATGCAATCCAATCCATTCAACACACTCAACAATGTGAAGCTAAGAAGCAAGTCCAACTGGAGATGAACATGTACTTCAACAAGTTGATGCACATGTCCACCAACAAACACTTAAAGATCAGCATGGACACTATGCATCAATGTGTGTCAGTTCAACTTCACCCAAGAAGACCATGCGCATGTTAGCAGATGAGTTGGATGAAGGAACTGAACCAATGCACTGGATGCAATAGAGGCAAGAGTTTTCTTCAGCAAGATGTCACCATGGGGTGCTTGCACACCATCACGGATGACCAAGCTTGGCATCATCTCACCACCTTCACCATCACAAGCATGTCAAAGAGTTGGCCTCATCATAACGAACCAAGTGTCAGTGATGTCTTGCATGGCTTGCTCAATCCTTTTTGTCTCACATGAGTACATGTGCATTGTAATGTTGATTCATGTCAAGTGTAATTCAAGTGTCAATAGTTAGATGTAACATACATAGAGTAGGTGAAGAGTCATGAGGGTAGTTGAATTGTCACAAAGGGCAATGTCAAGGTTCACCCCACCCTTTTCTATAAATAGTCCCTCATAACTCATTGTAAGGACTTCTAGTTAGCCAAGCTTCTGATAAGACTATCTTGAAGAAAGTTGGGATAGTATTGTAGCGCGCCTTGGCTTCTCCACTACACAGAGCTAGTTCATCTCTTTGGAGGAGCAAGCAGATGTGGCTGTAACATTCCATTGTTGAGGCTAGTAGGTTTACATGGATGTATTGTATGATTGGGACTTACACTTATTTATATAATAAGAGCCAACACATTTTCATGCATATGTTGTTATTGTAGTTGGACTGCTCCGGTTTCTTAGAAATAAATGTTGTTTAACTTACGTATTTTTGTATGAACTTCTTCGTATGCAATTATATGAATCTTGTTGCAAATGTGTTGTTGGTTTAACCATCATTTTGGATTGTTGACTAATTTGCTTTCCATCTTGTGATGCATCTTCGCTCATGTGTTCCCTTCTCAGCTGAGTACTGCTACAAGTTGCTAAGGGGCGCACTCATCTCAACCACCCTGTGTTAGAACCTCTCATTCACCTTCCTTGACTCACTGCAGTGGTCACACCCTTGCTACTGACAGAGTTATCTTACTTGCCTCTGTGCGACATCACTGTCAAGGCATTACCTTACGACCCACTGCTAGGACTCCTACACCAAACAGTCTGAGGTCTAATTGGGGCTTCTTACTGGGGAGATCCCCTTGACATGTTGGTGGGTCTAGCACCATCAACATGTGGTCAATCAATATGGAGACATATTTCAAGAACCAAAAGGATTGCCACCAAAAAGGGGAACTCAGCACGAAATTCAGCTACAACAAGATTGTCCACTCTCAAATATCAATATGTATCGAATGTCAATTCTGGAAAGTTTAGAAATTAAGAAAAAAGTCAGGGAATTGTTAGATAAAGATGTAATTCGTCCCTCTACTTCACCATGTGGTTCACCAATTGTTTCAGTACCCAAGAAAGATGGAACCTGACGCATGTGCATAGATTATCGAGCTTTGAATAAGATTACAATAAAAAATTGATACCCACTGCCCATAATAGATGATTTTCTAGATCAGTTGAAGAATGCAAAATATTTCACTAAAATAGACTTGAGAATTGGATATCATCAAGTTAGAATAGTTGAGGAGGATATTTGGAAGACTGCTTTTAAAACCAAACAGGGATTGTTTGAGTGGCTAGTTATGCCTTTCGGTCTTTGCAATGCTCCAACTACATTCATGAGAGTTATGAATGATGTTTTAAGATCCTTTCTTGATGAGTTTGTAATTGTCTATTTAGATGATATTTTGATATTCAACAAATCACAAGAAGAGCATGCCAAGCATGTGAGGAAAGTGTTGGATGTCTTGATAAGAGAACAGTTATTTCTGAAGATATCTAAATGTGAATTTAGGAAAACTTCCTCAGTGTATTTGGGCCAAATAGTTGGAGGAGGTGAGTTGAAGATTGACCCCTCTAATGTTTTGGTCATTGTGAATTGGCCAATACCCAAATCAGTCGCGGAAGTGGGGAGTTTTCAAGGAGCAGCATAGTACTGAAGGAAGTTCATTACTATTTTTTCTTCCATAGCAACTCCACTACATGATTTGACCAGCGTGAAGGCTATCTTCTAGTGGGGAGGCAAACAAAAAAAAGAATTTGATGCTTTAAAACTAAAGATCATTTCAACCCCAGTTTTAGCATTGCTAGATTTGAAACAACCATTTGAAATACAAACAGGTGCAAGCGACTACGCTGTGGGTGCAGTTCTTTTACAACATGGTAAGCCCATTTCATTTCATTCTGAAATTTTTAATGGTAATGTTATTAATTATCCTACGTATGATAAAGATATTTATGCTTTGGTGAAAAGTGTGAAGAAATGGAAGAATTACTTGATGGGAAAAGAAAACATTATTCACACCGATCATCAACCTTTGCAATATCTGCAATCTCAAACAAAATTGTAGCAATCAAGACACTTTCATTGGATGGGATTTTTACAGAAATTTCACTTGGTAATTAGGTACAAGAAAGGAATTTATAATATAGTTGTTGATATGCTTTCTAGACTGGTTGTTAATGTAGCCATTTTACTCAAGAATAAGTATGTTTTTCCTTAAAGTTATGTTGAACAATACACAAATGATGCTGACTTTTAAGAGGTATATTCAAATTTGAGTCAAGGCCACCAAGTTGAGGAATTAGACTACCATGTACATGATAATCTGTTGTATCATTTGGGAAAACTTTATGTTCCACAGGGAGAGAGAGTAAATGTCACAAGGGAAGCGCACACTTCTCTTATTGTTGGAGATTTTGGTGTAAGTAAAACAATGGTAAATCTTTAAAGGTATTTTCACTGGCCTTGTATGCTTGAAAGTGTGTCATGTTTTGTCAAAGGTTTTTTATTGTGTGCAGTCAGTAAACCTAGTAATAGGAAGCTAGGTATGTACACACCACTTCCAATTCATTCATGTCCATGGGAGAGTGTTTTTATGGATTTTGTAGGAGGTATTCATTTATCAAGGAAAGGTCATGATTATTTGTATGTAGTTTTGGATAGGACAAATAAGATGTGCATATTAATGCCTTGTAAAAATAAAATTACAGATGAACAAACAACTCAAATTTTCTTTCAAAATGTATGGGTTCATTTTGGATTGCCTACTTCTATTGTAAGTGATCGTGATTCTCGATTTTTTGGGAATTTTGGGTCAAGTTTCTGAAACTTGATGGACACCAAATTGAAGAAAAGTACAGCCTTCCATCCACAAACAGATGGTCAAATTGAAGTGGTTAACAGGATGGATATTCATTTGCTAAGAGGATATTGCAGCAAGCATCCTAAGTTGTGGGATGGGCAGTTGCATTATATTCAGCATGCTTACAGCCAAGCAAAACACTCTTCTACTCTAACTTCACCTTTTGATGCATGTCTTGGTTATTTTCCTAAATCACCTTTGGATTTCATCTTTGAGAAAGATGTAGTTGTAGATGGACATAGTGACATAGACAAAGCAAATAAATTCATTGAGAAAATTCAGTTGATTCACCAAACAGTTCAAGAACAACTAGAAAAGAGTCAAGGAAAGTATAAGGAAAGACATGATAAGCATCATGTGGATCGTTAGTTTCAAGTAGGTGATGAAGTTTGGCTTCACATTAGCAAGGAAAGGCTTCAAGGTGAAGGTAAAAAGATGAAACCAATTTGTTATGGTCCATTTAAAATTCTAGAAAAGATTGGTAATAATGCTTTCAAGCTATATTTACCTTCATATATGCAAATTTATTATGTTATTAATGTTGAAAATTTGAGATTTTATGAGCCTCCTTTGATTGAAGATCAAGGAGAAAGTGTACAAATTCCATAAATTGAAGATTTTTCTCCATAATTTCTTGATGAGCTTCAGCAAGACACCATACTTGACAAAAGAACGAGGTCATCAAAGAGGGCAAATTTTGATCATCTTCAAGTGGGTCTCAAACGTACAAATACATCAAAGGCAAAGTGGATTCAAGAGGGGAAGGTGGGGGAACAATACCCTCATCTGTTCAATAACTGAATATAATATTTTGGGGTCCAAAAGGCTTCCAGTGGGGAGGAGTGATCAGGTGCTCAACTTTATGCTCAAAAATCAAATTGTTGGAACCTTTTCCAACTCAGCTTCAGATTAAATAGCTCTTCATTCAGAATCCAATAGTGTGAACGACACTCAAATCTGAACTCATATGCAGAAGTTAAAGCAAGTCAAAGCTCAAGGTTGACTTGATGACATGGCAGGATTGGATGACATGGAAAAGCCCTTCAACAAATGAGGAGGCGCCAAGTGGCGGGCCACCATTGGCCCCCACATATCGTATATCAGAGCAAAAAATAGGTCGACGTTAAATAATCAACCCTCGGTGCAAAGCAAGTTACGATGCGATGTGATCACAATCGCACATCGCATAATGTTAAGAATCAGCCCCCGACACAGTCAGGGTTATGATGTGATATATCGCAATCGCATATCGAACCCGTACCCGCCAATAAATAATATATATATAATAATATTATATAAAATATCTATATAATATAATAAATATATATATATATATAATATATATATATAATATATATATATATATATATATAAATATATATATTATATTATATATATAGATATATATATTATATATAGATATCATTTTGGGATTCAATTGCGTTAAGTAAGTCATTCATGTATAACAGTTCATGAGAAGTAGTCGTAACTGACTAATTCTCATGATTTTTTGAATAGTTCACTTAGCATTCATTGCATCGGGTGATGCTCACAGGGGTGAAGAAGTGGGATTGAAACTAGTGAAATGTGGAGAATGAATCACATAGCATCAATCATCACTTTCAGGGCTTGCACCCGGTAACCAGGACTTCCCAGGAGGTCACCCATCCCAGAACTCCTCTGGCTCAAGCGCGTTTAACTGTGGAGTTTTTCCCACAGTCAAGCCCACTTAGCTTGCTACCTCATTTGCAAAACCTTAGCAAGTATTGTGCCTCATGAACCATTCAAGTAGAGATCCCTTGACTCTTTTTGAATTTAAATGGGGGTTTATGCAGTGCATTATATATATATCACTGCCAATAACGGCGATTGTGATTTATGATGGGGGGACTTTCGGACCCAATATTCTTATACGTTGTATTTTATAACCACGGCGGGTCCACTACTATCACAGTGTATGGACTTTGATATCCGTTGAGGGAAAGTGTTGATTACGATAGGACTGTCAGATGTGATGTTTTATGCATTCAGATTTATAATCTTGGCGGGTCTGTTTTATCGTAGAAAGAAAGTTGGGTTGATACGCCTAAGGTTTAAGCATTGATTGTGATTGCAATGGGGTTCTTGGATGCGATATGTTATATGTTTTATTTAATAATCCTGGTAGGTTCATAGAGCACCTGATGTAAGGATTTGCACGTCGATGGACTTCACCGGTTGTGATATATGACAGGGCTACGGAACTGTAGCCTTAACCGCTGGAAAACCACTCCGCGTGTGATCACTCAGCCCTTAACCGCGAGATAAGCGGGAAAGTTGGCGAGACCACCGATTTTAGCAGAACTACTAGTTTTAACTACAGATAATGAATTTAACTAGCAGTAATCTAGATTTGGAGGAAAAAATTGTGGAAATTTTGGCAGAAGTCATAACTAACGCAATTTTCGACCAAATGGGTTGAAAAAAAGAGGTTAG
Organism: Pinus taeda; assembly: GCA_000404065.3. Classification (NCBI taxonomy): domain Eukaryota; kingdom Viridiplantae; phylum Streptophyta; class Pinopsida; order Pinales; family Pinaceae; genus Pinus; species Pinus taeda. The sequence goes on along the minus strand of APFE030927961.1, from coordinate 4,208 downwards.
ATTACCATTTTTGGGCATTTTGAACTCATTAAGATAGGTTGCAGAGGCATCTGAGCATTGTAAGCACTTTTTTTTTGTAATTTGAGCATAATAGAGAGGCCCAAGCCATTAGAAGTTGGACCAAGGAGACGTATCCCAGGAGGGGTGAAATCCTTTATCATGTGCTTGTTGTGTGTTGTATTTTGATGTTCTTTGTTGTTGTTCAGCATATGTTTTTATGTTAAATGTTATAACATTTACATAAGAAACTCTCATGGGAATCATTTAATTAAGCAAAAGTATTGAACCCTTAAGCACTTGATAAGCAAATGATAAGCATCTTGGGTTTTATTTTGAATGGGGAATTAGCACAACATCACTAATCTACTCCATTTCAGATCAACTGGACCCCTGCTAGCCATGACAGAGATTTTTGCAAACGTATCACGAATATGTGATGTACAGGTGTAAATAACAGTTTTGAGCATAGGGGTCTCATACTTAGCTGAAAATCACTAAGAACCATTGATGTCTCAACACACCAACTTTCATTCTATCCATTAGGTCATCAATACATTGATCATTAAATTCCAAGTAAAAACATGGTGAAAGCCATACATAGTTGGTTCCATGAAACACATACATAACCAGCATAATAGCATCATAAATACTCATGAAAGTACAACCATATATACCACATATAATCCATCAAAAATTATCATAGACATACAAGGTGAAATAGCCTTTCATTAATGATGCAAAATCCAAACCTAGGATGGGACTTCCACGTTGTAGCCAACTGTAGAATGGTTGAGCCAAATCTCTCTTCAACCATTAACCCTCGTGCCATATTCCAAGTGTTGGGTGATTTAATTGTCTATTAAATCCCTATTATTTAATTTTCAACCCAGGGGTTTTGTAAAACTTAGAAGTAAACCAAAATATATGGGACCTCAGACGCAACTATAATCATCTTTAGAAGATAAGTTATGGAAACTAAATAGAATGAAATTATAAACTAATTAGAAGTGCATATTATAACTAAGTAATTTCTAATTCATTATGTAATAAGCAAGAGAAGTGGCTTCTAACTTAGGAGAACCAGATTTGTCCTTCTTCTAAAATACTAGTTCATGAACAGAAATCAAAAACCACTAATGGACAAGCTTAAGATGCATAAACAAATAATAGAAGAGGCTCCTAACTAAGGAGGTCCTTGTTGTTCTTTATTACAAATTCATTCATCATTAATGCCATTGTTAGAAAACTGGAAATTCAAAAAATCACTTGAAACTAGAAAAAGAGAATGAATTTCAATTATTACTCATATCAAATGGAAGAGAGCCTAACTTAGACCCTTGTTTGTCCTTTCATATGCTGATAAGATTTAAATTAAAATTCATTCATTAATAATGAGAAATATTCAAACATCTAAGTAATTAAATGAAAATAAAATCTATAATGAAATAAAATGTTTCATTGATCCTTTTAGAGTGAACTCAATTCTCTTAAGAACAAAGTGACAAACTATTCCATAAATTCATATACTACATTAAGATAATTTATATCTAAAACTATAGAAAGAAAAAATTATTCTATTTCATAATCAGTTAGGATACATGCTACAAGAGTCCTCCCTTTGGGATGGAGGAGGTACTCCTATTTATACGAAAAAATAAGCAAGGGGATCCACTAATCCCTCCTAGATCCACAAATTCTCCATACGGTTACAACCAATATGAGACACATATTCCTTTATCCATGATTTTTCTCCATGAGATATGCTTGACCCCTATCCCAAATCTCCTTCAAATCTTCAAGAGAATTCGAATTTGAGTCTTGGAGGCCACATAAGAGTGTCTTGGAACCTTCCAAATCACCTACACGTGTCACCAAACTCATTCCACCTTTAGGTATAAGAAAATACACGTTATTTTTATAGATTTTAATCATAAATTCACTTTAAATACATAAAATAAATAACTTAGGAAAATGAAAATATGAACCCATATGGTAATGGAAATATAATGATAATGTGATGAAATGAGGTGACAAAATGAGGATAAAGGTGAAAATGGAGTGAAAGTATATGTTAATTTGGCGGCCCAACATACCCCCCAACTTAAGTTATTGCATGTCCTCATGCAATCTATTGCATTGATTTACTTTAATCATGATTTGATATTTTGAATTGTCTTTCTTTTATATGAACTTTGGCTGATGTTAATTCTTCTTTCATCTTCACATAATCATTTGATAACTTTGTTCCTTTTGCAAAGTGTCCTTTTGAAAATTATTTGATTGCAACATATTACTTTGGTTGGTTCTTGTGTGGCAACCATCTTTTATTAGTATTGGTTCTTGTGTAACAATACTTTTGTTATTTTTGTGTTGCATCAAAAGACATTGAAAACATTTAATCAACCATTCATTCTATGATCATCATTTGCAAAACATGTAATGTTTTGAATCATAATGCAATAGTAGTTGTTTGGAAAGTGTAGTGGCCAGCAACAGCCCCCCCTTGTTCATTTAAGTTTTGTCCAAAATACTAAACTAATGGGGACCCTTAGTTTAATTTTTAAGAAAAAAGCAAGTTTTTCCTTTCTTCAAAATAAGGTTACCATCGTAAGCTTAGAAAGGTCTTTTGAATATTTTTAACCTAAGTCTACGATAAGGGAAATATCTTTAAAACTGCGTTTTGCAAAAA
>APFE030927960.1:199913-231749 GCA_000404065.3 Pinus taeda | reverse complement strand
AAAAAATATGAAGGTCGTAATGAACTTTAAGAAAGTAGGCCGGTAACGTAGAACAAATAGAAAAATAGTTGGCCATTGGAAAATAGAGAAGTACGAAATTATATTCCTTGATGTAGATATATGTTTATTTTATTTGCAACTTGGGATTCAGACAGATATACTCTCTCCACAAAAATTGATTTTTGTCCAGGTATATTGCACCACTGTTTTGTTCATTTAAAATGATATTCCTGGCCCCAGTGCAAAACGAATGAAGACGCACTCCCCAATTGCTTTTCCTCACTTGCTACTCACGCAGGTTCATATCGTCTGCGTTAGATGATAATGAGAGGGCAGAGTCCTTTAATTGCATGACCAGTCAAAATGTTCTCCTCATTGGTTCATAAATAAATTAGATTACTAGGTAGATTTAAATATCCTAGTTTGATGCTGACAGAAAGCACATATGCAACTCAACGGTCTCACCGATTTCTGTATGCACGGAACTCCAACGAAATGGGAAAAAACACGTAAGTTAAAAATTTATTTCGATTTTTTTTTATGTTGACGACATTTCGTAGATTTCTTTTGGTGCTTATATTAGTTTTTGAAAATATGGAAATCTTGTAAAATCTTCTTCTATGTGAGTGGTCACAATGACCCTAAACATGTATCCAAATCTAACATTACTAGCAGCTAAACACATTATCGAGTGACGAACGGATAAGGAGTTGAATAACACTACTTACAAATGAGGAACTCGTACACTGTGCGTCAGTGGAGTTGACGTGCAGGTTGTCTGCCATGGATTAGCGGTTTGACGACCATTTGTAAAGAAAAAAAAGAAAAGCCAACGATATAGATTGAGCTATCTGTCTATTAATGGGTGCGGCAGTATATGCCATTCATTATATTATTAGATAATGTATTTGGTTAAATTCAACCAATGACATATATTATTCAATGCATTAACGTATAGATAGCTCTATACATATCTTATTCGATGCGGATGGATAGCTCTATATATCGGTTGCCAAAAAATATGGAAAGAGAAATTTTGGAGATGCTGTCACGCCAATCAAATCGAATGGCAGGTGTCCTCTGCACGTAAGCTAACGTAAATGGACGATCTATCATTAAATTAGTCCAAAAAAAATCGAAGTACAAGCGCATATAGATATGTATATATATATATATATAGCGATAGATTTCTACATTCATACTTTTCTCTGGTATTTGAGTTCAACACGATAGTTGTTTTGAATAATGTATTTTAAAGGTGTATGACAGACACACGGCCAACTCTCCTTAACTGCCTTCGCGTCCTCACATAAAGTCAGAACTCAGTAACAACAACCAAAGTTAATGTCCTCAGCAAATTCTAAATGTGGAGTAAACTCTCGTTAACAGCCAACTCTCCTTCACTGCCTCCGCGTTCTAACACAATGTCAGAACTCAGTAACAACCTAACCAAAGTTAATGTCCTCAACAAATTCCCAATGTCGAGTAATTTAATGTAATTTCTCTGTCAACGCATAGGTCGAGGAAAGAAGTGACGAGGCAAACACTTATCAACACCGGATTAAAACTAGAAAAATGTAAAGGTGTAAGAAAGTATAACCCAATTTAATTATTCTAGAGCGATAATGGATGCCAACGTCTCGGCCCATAAGAAAAGCAATCGGAAGACTTGCCGAGCTATGTTTGGACTGCAGTGCCAAACGTCGGTTCTATTATTTTATGGTGTTTGGGTGTCCTTCCTTTGTCACAAGACTCGATCACTCATACAGTAAGAGGTGGGGTTATACTTGAAATCTATTAAATAATTGCTCCACAACATGACAGAGATGGAGTTTAGCTGGACTGGACTCTAGCGCTAAAGATAAATAGGATGGCGAAGTGTAACCATTTCACCATTCATATTCTCGTCTATTGAATTGTAGTTCTGTTGGAGAGACTTATCTCTGAGTGCTTCTTATCTTCCCTTCTCTTCTGGTCCTTTGTTCTAGACTCTGCTAGTCACAGTAACATATTTTCTCTTTGGATAATAGGTTACGGTGTCTGCCTTTGCTTTTCGTGCTATAGTCACAACCAATCCAAATAGAGAAGTTGCAGAACGTAAATAACTTGAATGATGAAGGGCTTTGCTCTGATTGTTCTCCTGTTTCTTACAACCACGTTAGGTGACGCTGATGGGATTTTTGGCTTCAAGCCATTATATGTGAAAAGTGACTCTCACATTAAACCTGATTCTGCCAGTAGTTATGCATCGGTTGGGGAAAGGACTCCCGAGAAGGCAGTCCTGGGTCCCAAGGAACGTCCTAGTAGGAGAGAGGGCGTTCTGAAGCATCCTGGTTCGGAGAGTAAGCTGAAACCGTGTGTATCCACAAATTTCAAAAATTCAAATGTGCGTTCTGGTGAACCTGTTCAGCAAATCCTTCGTTCTGTAAAATTTAACACGGTTGAACCACAAATGAAGAAAACTGTTGCACGCTTTCAGCCGTTAGGCCACAGCCCTGGAATTGGTCACGACGATCCGCCTGGATTGAAGCACTGAATTGCATATGCTGGCGAAGCCATCGACACGCTTACAATATCGGAAAGGAAGAGCGCACAACTAATTTTTACAGTGAGCTATTATGCTGCTTGTCAAACATGCAAGTGATGGCTAGCTTGTATTATCTCCCATATCATACGAAAATATATCGTATTCTAAACCGTTCGAATCATAGTATAGTGTAATAAATACTAGTTGTACATATAGTATAAAATCTGTTCCTCAAAATTTTCTGTAACATAATCGGGTCATATATAATATAGCTCGAGACTACGTAACTGTGTCGGTCATATAGTTCGAGACTACGTAACTGTGTCGGTCATATAGTTCGAGACTAGGTAACTGTGTCGGGATGGATTGTTGACTTCATGTTTGTCATAATAGCGAATGAATGGCATCTAACCCGATTATCTATTTTGATTTTTCGAATAAACCAGTAGATATTGTTACTGGACATAACCCAAAAAATATAATACAGTACCGTCATTTCTCATTTTGATACCCGTTTTTTTCTCATCTCCTGAAATTATGCATAGTTACAGAGGTTATAATGGAAAGTGACTGAAAATCACAAGTTCACGAGCGCAATTTAAGTGAAAACTTATCGAATTCTATATCCATATCTTTAGAACATGCCAAAAAAAACGTAAATATTAATAAATAGGCACATATTCCAACATTTTATTTCCAAAGCATATTGATGCTCGAGAACAGCTCCCACAAATCTGATCATGAGTTTTAACAAGTTCATAGAGAAATTTTCTATGAATGTTAATGAATAAAAATATGAATCTTACTTTTGTTGAACTATATTGCAATATATTATATGATAGTTTTAGCTTATAATTATAGCGATAGGTATTTTTTTTATTGGAATGGGTTGTTTTAATGATTTTGTTCATTAATTGGAATTTGCTTGTTTAATGATTTTGTTAATTAATAATTTTTATTTTAGGGTCTAAATTGAAAGATGCTGGCTGTATACTATATTTTGGTGTTTCCACTCTATTAGTAAATAAAATTGAAGCTAATAATTTTATTGCATAAAAACATAATTTTTTAGCAAATTATAATTAAAAATTTGTTATAGTTATTATTTGTCACTACGTATGGGGATTAAATAAAACTAAAACCACTAATGAAAATTAGAGAAAATAGAATAAAAATTAAAAAATGCATTGAAACGTGGTTGTCTGTTAAAATATGTGTGCGTTACCTGATAAAATGTGCAAGTTACAATTATAATGGTATTGTCTCATGAGCTACCCATTGTTACGTGTGCCAAATAGTTTTAATCGTGTGATGCCCATGACCTCCGGTTATTGTTTAGTGTGCCAAATGGCTTTAATAGGGTTATAAAGCGTTATTGAAACGAAACAGTATCCAGTTGATTTCCTTCGTTATGAGCGTCTATGTTTCTGTTTCATTTTCCTGAGTGTTGATTGTCTTTGGCGAACATGTTTTTTCCACAGTTACCAAATTCGGCCGTATTGCCCAAAAAAATTCGTAAATTCGACAGTTCGATTCGAATGGCGAATTAAAACGGGTAATTCGAATTCGGATTCGGTAAACTGCATTTATATTTGAGTTCATTATATTAGATTTTTTCGCAGCTTTTTAATAATAGTTAAAAATTCGAGGATCCTGTCAATGGCATACAATCAATTAAGGTTAATAAATGATAATGGTAGTTGTAGTGTTAGGTAACATATTTTTTTATAAGAAATGAAATATTTAGAAATTTATGATAATTATAAAATTGTATAAATTATTTGAGTAAATAGAAAATTTAGTTTTTTTCAAAATGGATTTTTTTTATTATTGAAATTTAGTAATTGATATTGTAAGTATATATTTTAAAAAATATTAACAAATATTTAATATATTATTTTATTATCAATTTAAAATATTTTGATAATTATAATAATTTAGATGGTTTACTGTAATGTGGAATATTTTGGAAATTCACTCTATATTAATTATCATATAATTTATGGTGTAGCAATACAAAAATTCTTAAAACCTATTATCATACTTGCTATTATAAATGTAAAACTAAAAGTCTAATATATAATTTTATGTGCAAATACAAATAATTTTAAAACATTTTTTTTATCATTTTCAATATTATAAATTATACCTTTGAATGATTTAAAACATTGGAAAAATAATATATTTAAATATATGTAAGAGATATATTGCCTAATTTTATTTTTTGGTAACTACGTTTTAAATCATAGCTACCAAATGTGGCTGCACTGGCCCGAAAAATTCGAAAATACGATAGTATGATTTGGTTCCGCTGCGAATTCGGAAATTACAATTTTGGTACGATATTTAAAAAAAAATAAAAAATTATAATGAATTGTAAATAGTAGGTTGAAAATATTACAATTAGATGGAATTAGGAAATAATTTTTTTATGAAAAGAAATTATAATAAAGTGTAAATTGTAGATTAAGAATCATATTACAATTATGATGGAATTTGGTAAAGTGTTTTTAATAATATAAAATTTAATATTTAAAAATAGAAATTTCTATATTATTTAATTTTATAAAAATTATTCTTAATATAAAATTTAATATTTAAATAGAAATTTCTATATTATTCAAAACATTAAAAGTATAAATTTCTAATTTAAAAAAAATGTAGTTACCATCTAAAATTGTTGATAAAAAGTTTAATATTTAAATAGAAATTTCTACATTACTCAAAACATTAAAAACATAATATTCAATATTAAAAAAATTGCAGTTACGAACTAATTTGGTAAGGATTTTTGTTGGTAAAAAATTAAATATTGAAAGATTCAAAATAGAATTTTCTATATTAAAAAAGTATAGTAAATAGTAAGTTGCATATTAAAAAAATTACAGTTGTAAAAAACAATAAATTTTATATTAAAATGTTGTAGAAAATAGTAAGTTTATACTAGTTAAAAATAATAATTTCTTATAACAAAGAATAATAAAATTTTATTTATAAATATTTATAAAATATATAATCTCCATTCTTTTTTATTTGAATTTCATACTTCTCTTCTTTCCCATAATAAAGATATGGGAACCATGAATTAAAGTTTGGGTGTGCTTCTATCTACCTTCTAAACAACTCTTTGAAAAATCTAAAAAAGACATTTAAAACTCTTTGAAAAATCTAAAAAGACATTTAAATTGTTTTAGTTATTAATTAATAATGTTATCATTTTTAAGCCTTATATTAAAATTTAGGATTTGATTGATATTTAAATTATTAAATATTTTTTATATTAAATAATTTAATTTTGGAAGATCTATATTTCCGAATTTTTTCCGTATTGTATTTTTGGTAGCCGAATTTTTTCCGTACCGAATCGAATTCGTATTCGAATTCGAATTTGGTAACTATGGTTTTTTCCCTTTTTTTTCTTCCCTAGAGTCAACCAAGCTAAGTTGTGCATAAGATTATAATGTCTGGTTGCATATTCCCTCCAATTTACCTTGGGTGTTAAATGTGAAGCCGAATTCAAAGATACCGCGCGGACTTTTCACTCACTTCGCCATCCACAATTGACAGCTTACCGACAACGTTTGCAGTCGAACCTACCGCACCACTCATTTAAATTTCTCGAAGTCACATGAATTTCACATTTAGATAATATTAGATCAGTTCTTTCCTCATCTATAAAATTTGTATTTGTCTCTGCGTGAACAATCCAAGCCAAGACCAGGCCCTCTGGTGATAAAAAGCTTGTGATTTCTTCCACTTTGATGATCAGTTTGTGCTATCACTGAATTTGTAATAATTTTTGGGTTCTAGTGTCTCTATCTGAATCTAATGTGCTCCACTCGGATTCCTTGAGTTGTATTTTAATTTTTACCTCTGTACTTGCTGTGTGTAAATGTGTTAGAAAAACTGCACGGATGAATCTAGCTAGTAAAGGTTGAACACACAGCTTTGCAGAGCAAAAACATTAAAAGAAGAAAAGAATGATTCATTAGAAAATATGTTACAATGCTCATTATATAGCATCACTGGGTGAAGATCCCAAGGTAATGAACTATTGTGGGTGAAGATCCCAAGGTAATGAACTATAGTGGTGATCAATGAGAAGACTCAACACCTACAACAAGTTCTGGAGATAACTAATCAGTTGCGGAGTTAAAGAAGGAGCAAATCAAGGAGTAAATCATGCAAAAGGAATCTTGCATGCAATCTCATGCTCTAACTAAGAGTCCGCATGTAGATGTGTAGTAGTTGCATGTAGTTGCATGCTCTAACTAAGAATCCGCACGCAGTTGCATGTAGTTGCATGCTCTAACTAAGAGTCCGCATGCAGTTGCATGTAGTCCGCATGCAGTTGCATGTAGTTCCATCAACTGGTGTTAAAGCCTCGTTTGTGAGTTCTGCATTGAATTGTGTTTTTCTGTGAGAATTTTTGGAGCTTGTTGCTTGGAAGTGCCGGCGGAACCGAGTAACCAGCAGAGCATTGAGGGAGCATGTAGTGTGCAATGTGGAAAGCGTAAAGTTGCAACGTGTTGTATGTTGCATGAAGATTGGAACGTGTTGTATTCTCCGATACCAGTGTTGTGTATACCTGTGCTTGCTTGAACAAGTTGAGCGATTTGACCATACCAGTGTTGTGTAGACCTGTGCTTGGTTGAACAAGTTGAGCGATTTGACCGCAGGAAATTGCAGCAGACACGATTACAGAGTGTCGGCGTGGTCTAGGAACGTGCAAGCCATGGATGTGGTAAGTCCTTCGTCTTGTTATCAACGCCAACGTAGCCTCATAGCCTTTGTAGAAAAACTGGCCTTTGCAGAAAACCCGACGGCAGATGGTGATACTTATTTTGGCACATTTCACTTTATGGTTTGTGCTTAACGTTTTATTAAGAAGTGAGATGAATATCGTGATGTCTGGTGAGCGGTTGGGTAAGGGTTCACATTATATTGAGTATATTCGTGTCTGATTTAAGGAGTAGTTATAAGTTATGGGATGTTATATATTTTATAGCATTATAGATGTTTCATAATTGTGAAACATATATAATTATATATGTTTTACTATGGTTAATTTACGTTTTGACATTTTAAAATGAAAAAGTAAGGTTATTATGGTAAGCCATCATTATTTAAAATAACAATTTTTTATTAAAGCAGGTTGATTGTCTTTCCTTGATTTTTAAAGTCTTATTTTATAGGTGAAGTTTGTTTTTTGGGATGTGAATTTTATTATGGAGACAATAATTACTGATATAGAGAAGTTGAGAGAGGCTAATTCTGTCTTATGAAAATCACATATGGAGGATACACTGTTTTAAAGGATTAGTAGTTTTTGAATAAAAGCACAACAGAGAAACCCTCATTGATGACTGATGAAGAGTGGAATAAGCTAGATAGAAAGATGATTGCAACAATCTACCGATATCTAGTAAAGAATGTGTATTTCAATGTGTACGGAGAAAAGACGACAGAAAGATTATTGAATGAACTCCATTATTTATATGAGAAGAGAACAACATCAAACAAGGTGTCCTTGATGAAAAAGCTTTATAATATTCAGATGAAGGAGGGTAAATGAATTCAATATTATCACTAGTTAGCTTGCCTCTGTTAAAATCATTCTAGATGATGAAATTAGAGCTATTTTGTCAATGTTTTTTTATGCAAAACAACTAGGAAAATTGAATTGTAGATATGAGAACTTCACCACTTGTAGAAACCCCAAAGTTTGATAATGTCGGCAACAATTTAATGAATGAGGAGTTGTCACAAGTCAATTGTAGAAAACTAGGGAGGAGAAGCTCTAGCTCTCGCTGATCGTGGTAGGAGAATTGATCGAGGCCAATAAGGGCGATCAAGATCAAGAGACCGATCAAAATCAAGGAGGGTTAGGATCATCTTCTTTCATTGCAAAAAACGTGCTCACATGAATAAAGAATGTCAAGTCTGGAAGATGTTTATTTCGGGTAGCATTGGATGTGCTCTAGCCACGAAAATTGTTGGAGAGGCTAAAGAACAGGAAATCTCCAAGACCCACAAATGGTTTGGGCATAATCTAACCAGTTTGGGAGATATTAAAATAATTAATATTTTTAATGGAGTATAAAATATTAATGTGAATCAATATAAAGTGTTAGAATGGTCCAAAAGTCATGGATCAAGCCAAATATAATCTTAGCTGTTGATTAGAGATTTAATCTCGACCGTTGATGGATGAACGAGAAAAGTATAAGAGGAGGCTTGAGGGTCCAAAGAGAGATCAAGAACTCGATTTTCTAGGGTAGGATTTGATCAGGAAATTGAGTGAGTGATCAGAGTTGCAGTTGAGGGGTAGTGAATACACAACATAGAGGTAGAGTTAGTACCAGGAGGATCAACGCAAAAGGTTAGAGAAGTTGACGCAGACCCAGCTTGAGGCCACAGAGAGGCAGCTAGAGGCCATGCAGAGGCAGCTAGAGGCCACGCAGAGGCAGCCAGGAGCTCTGCAGAGATAAAGAAGGGCTAGCGTGTGAGACACAAAGCTCCAAAGGCTGACGCAGAGCCTAGACAGGGTAACACTAGACTAGAGAGGCTGACACTAGGCCAGAGAGGTTGACACAGAGCCTAGAGGCAACACTGAGAGATTTTTCATGGGACAGACTAGGAGCTAGAGAGCTAGATAGGGTGAGGCAATCCCTATCAGAGTGACGTAGAGTAGCAGAAGATGCATTGTTGCTGTGGGATCGTTCATTTGGTGATTTAGTCGAAATATTTGTCTCCGACTGAGAGGTACTATTGCCGAGGGAATTGTCTGTTGGGTGAGCCATTTCTGGCACTGAGGTTGTATTCTGAAACTGCATAATAATAAAACCCTCTAAATAGCTACACGGATTTTCTCGCATTGGATTTTTCCGGGAACATTAGTCCAAAAACAACGGTGTCACTTGTGTGCTTGGTTACTTTCAGTTGTTGATTTGTATGTGTTGACACTGTTCTTGTATTTATTTTCAGTATTTACATGGAAAATAACTTGTTGAGTAATTCAACAAGTAGGAAGAAATAAATCAGATAGCACAAGAAGAATTTCTAACGAGTTAAACTTAGAAATTCCAACATGGTATCAGAGCGAGGTTGCAGATCACAGGATAACTGAAGGCATCAGTCGAGCAGAGCAGTAGTAGCAGAAACAATTGTCCCAAGTGACATAAGTTGTTCCTAGCAGAAGGCAACAAGGAAGGGGTGACGCAGACAGCCTGCATCATCAGTTCGAGCCAGAAGGAGGATCAACGCTGACGCAGAGAGGAGCAGACCTGACCTACACAATGCCTGGTCATCTTTCTTTACTAGGAAGGATAGATGCTATGGCCAAGAGGTTCAGATTTTACTGGTGTTGCGATTGCGTAGAGCCTAGAGGCTTAAACCTTCAGATTATGGAGGCACAGGAGGTTGTGGGTGAGTTGCGGAGCGAAGTTGGCAGGGTAGTGTGGTTAGAATAGTACCTTAGAGGGAAAGACTAACGAGGAGGGAGTTTTTGTCGAGGATTTCTAGTCAAGAAATCTGGATCAGTGGTGCAATTGCACAAACGATCAGAGTGGGGCATCTCGACATTGGAAGAGGGGTTTCCAAAAGGGAAATTGAGGCTATAAGGGCATCAAACTAAGAAGTTCCAGACGGGAAGGTGAGAGACTCATCAGGGGTCGATTAAAGGACATCTAGGAGGGAAGTAGAGAGCCTCGAAAGAGTCTAAAGAGGAGCAGTGAAATTTCAATAAATGGCCTGAGAGATTAGGATAGATTTGACGGAGCTTCCAACTTTGTAGCCTGGAAGGCCAGGATCTTTTCCATTCTAGACAGGTATTGCATCAAACACCTCGCCTTTGAAATGATAGTGATCTTAGTTGACTCGACTAAAAATGAGAAGTATGAAGAAGAAATGCCCAGGGCTAAGTGGATCATCCTTGGCAGGGTCAACGATCATGTGGTACCACATATTGCCGAGAAGGATGTGGAAAATGAGATGTGGGATACCCTGAAGAAGTTGTATTAGCATAATTTCGTATAGAGGAAGATGCTTATAGAAAATCAATTGTGGTCATACTAGATGCAGAGGGAAGAGTAGATAGATATCTTCCTTGGCCAATGGATAGAGATTCAGGACCAACTAACTTCCATAGGGGCCATGCCGGATGAGGAGATGTTAGTGAGGACCGCATTGAACACAGTCTAAGAGGACTGGGAGGTATTTTTCCAGAGCCTACTAGGCAGGTCAAACCTTTCGGATTGGGAGGAACTATGGGTGGCTTTTCATCAAGAAGAGATCAGATGGCTAACCAAGGCAGGGAGTACTGGTAATGGGGCCAGAATCAAGAAAGAAGAAGAGGAGGATTTTTCCCTAGCATATGCGGGAAAGCAGGAAAAATAGAGGAAGAAGGTCCTCTCCAAGGTTAAGTGCTTTCACTGTGGGGAACTGGGTCACTATGCGAACCAATGCCCAAGGAACAAGAGCAAGGGAGAGGCTTCTGAGACCAAGGCAGTGCTAGTGAGGGCAGAGAATGAAGTGGAGACATATGACGACTGTGCCATGAGTGCTCATGCGCCAATTGAGAGGAAGTGGGAAGATATCAATCTGTACTTAGATGGACTATAGGCGATGAGGGGCAGGATCCTTGAGGTACCCAACCTCTTAGATTATACCTTGCTACGAGAGCCCCGAAGAGGAGTAGTAGGACTGGCACATTTCAGTAGCAACAGAGGGAGCTTTAGCATTGGTAGTGTTTCTAACCTAACAAAGATGTCAAAATTGGGAGGATCAGTTACTTACGTCTCAGTAACTGAGTTGCAGTGCAACAGTTAGGAGTGGTAGTGCTATGGGAAGCACAATGCAACATGATGAGAGGGGATGTAGTGTAGATGCAACAATGGCAGTAGCAGGGCCATGGGTAGTAACACAGATTCAAAGGGAGTCATACAATAGTGACAGTGACAGGGCGATGGGTAGCAGTACATGGTGCAGCAGTGCAGAGGATTTTGAGTGGGGAGGCCTAGCATCAGCACAGGGACTGATGCTAAATGATTAGGGTGATACTCAATGAGGAATATTACTAGAGCACAGTCCTCACTAAGAGGGAGTGTTTATTTGGGGTAGCATCGGATGTGCTCTAGCCACGAAAACTGGTGAACAAGATAAATCACATGAGATCTCGAAGACCCATAAATGGTTTGAGCATAATCTAACTACTTTGGGAGATATTAAAATAATTAATATTTTTAATGGAGTTCCTAAGTCTAAAATTAGGAAAAATAAAAAATTTATGTGAATTAATATAAAACTGTGTCAGAATGGTGCAAAAGTCATGGATCAAGCGAAATATAATCTTAGTCGTTGATTAGAGATTTAATCCCGGTCGTTGATGGAGCAATAAGAAAAGTATAAGAGGATGCTTTAGGGTCAGTTGGAAAAAACACGAAGAGAGATCAAGAACTCGATTTTCTAGGGAAGGGTTTACTGAGGAAATTTAGTTAGTGATCAGAGTTGCAGCTAAGCGGTAGTGAAGACATAGCAGAGAGGCAGAGTTAGTACTAGGAGGATCAACACAGAAGCCATGAGAAGTTGACGTAGAGCTAGCTTGAGGCCACGCAGAGGCAACTAGAGGCCACGCAGAGGGAGTAAGGAGTTGCACAGAGCCAAATAAGGGATAGCATGTGAGACGCAGAGGCTCTAGAGGCTGACACAGAGCCCAAAGAGGCTGACGCTAGAGCAAAGAGGTTGACACTGGGCTAGAGAGTTTGACGTAGAGCCTAGAAGAAGCACTGGGAGATTTTTCGTGGGATAGACCGGGAGTTGGAGAGCTAGATAGGGTGATGCAGCCCCTATCAGAGTGACACAAATCAACAAAAGCTGCATTGTTGCTATGGGATTGTTAATTTGGTGATTTAGCCAAAATATCTGTCTCCGACTGAGAGGTACTATTACCGAGGGAATTATTTATTGGGTGAGCCATTTCAGGCAGCCAGGTTGTATTCTAAAATTGCATAATAATAAAACCCTCTGAATAGTTGCACTAGTTTTCTTGCATTGGGTTTTTCCAGGGACATTAGTCCAAAAACAACGATGTCAATTACTTTCAGTCACTGATTTGTATGTTGATACTATTCTTGTATTTATTTTCAGTATTTACATGGTAAATAACTTGTTAAGTAATTGAACAAGTAGGAAGAAGTAAATCAGATAGCTCAAGAAGAATTTCTAATGGGTTAAACTTAGAAATTACAACACAAGAAAGTAAGAAAGGATCAGAGACTGGACAATACAAATCACAAGTCAACCAACACAAATGAAGGTGACACAACTGCTGTACTCACACATGGTGATGTGTTATTTATTATTTCAGTAGAAGATACATGTTTATATACATCTATTAGTAACTTTGTTGGATCCTTGACTTTGGGTTATATCACCATGTAACCCCATGCAAAGGTAGTTTTGTTACATATAAACCTCATGATTATGGTAGAGTGCATTTGGGGAATAATCATTTTTGCATTATTGTTGGAGTGGGAGATGTCAAGATCAAGATGAAGGATAGGAAAAATATATTGCTAAAATAGGCTAGACATGTACCAGAAAAGCGCATGAGTTTGATCTCTATGGGACGAATAGATGATGAAGGCTATTTCACAAGCTTTGGAAAAGGAGGCTTAAAATTTAGTAAAGAAGCATTGATCGTGGCCAAAGGACCCAAGACAAAAACATTATATACATTAGTTAAACACATCGATGGCAGAGGCAATAGCAAAGATAAACATTAGATTGTTTTTCTCACTCACAATGATACATATTTGTAATACATAGGAGTGACCCTTGGTTTCATATTCCAAGTCGTCCCTTAGACTCCCTTTGGTTGTTTAGCTTCCACACCAACCCTTAGAGGATTATGTGTCCAACATTCCCCCCCTAATCCGAAGGGTTGTGTATGAGTCCAAGAAGACAATTGTAATACAAAACTTGCAAAATGCATGGCAGCACTAGGTTGAATGTGCTCTCTGAAATGTTGTTATAAGGGTGGTGGTTTAAGGATGACCAACAACACTAAATTGCTTAGTGTTGTTCCCAAACTATTCCAAGTCTGGTATGAAGCTCAGGTCTTCTACTAGAGGAAGTGCTCCTGCTGTTTTGAAGAGGGAAACCTTTAACCATGAAAGGGAGGTCTCACCGTGCATAAAAGTGAGAACCTCAACCTGAAAAGGGAGGTCTCAACTTGTGATTGTTTAAGGATGACTACCAAATCTGGGATGCTTAATGCAATTCCTGGAACTCTTCCAAAACTGGCAAGAAGCTAAAGTCTTCTGCTAATGGATGTGTTCCCAAATCTTTGAAGAGGTGCCACTGACTGAAGGCATGCTCAGGGGCATCTTTGTCTCTGGCTACAACTATGAATTTGGTATGGTAGGTTGTGCCTCAGGCTCACTTGATGTGGCTTTGAAGCTTTTATATGACCATCACTTTCCCCCTGTCAGATACAAGATGAGATGATGGAGAAAAATCAGCTCGAAGACTGTTCAATATTGTAGAACAATTTCAGACATATGACTGAAATATCTTCCTAGCTATTGATGCCCATTGCCAAGAAGCAATCCATCCAAGATGAATCTTTGTTCTTGCGGGAGGCTTGTTTTTGAAGCATCGGATTTAAGTATGTTTGGTTTTATGATAGTTCTTACATTGATGAAGATCGAAACAATGATCTTTCACATGCCCTACTTGATCATAATGTTGCATATAACATTATATTGTTCCTTATGTTGAAGAGGGGCAGAATCTGGAACAGCTGAAGGTGAACTGTCATGAAGGAATCTAGCACTCTGAAACTAAATGGGCTTTGAGTAATATGGAATATGAAAGGAGACATCCTTCTCATATCCAAGATGGGTTATGTGCTTTTTGTGGAGAAGCTCTTCCCAAGGTTTGATGATTTCTTTGGGAAGTGCAGGGTGAATTTCTGCATCTTTATGTGAAACTGCTCTAGAAATTAGCACTTGATGGGGATCAAACTTGACATTACTGAGTTGACGACTTTCTGGTTGTTGATGGATGTCATGATGCTTATGTTGTTGTAACTCATCTTGCAGAAGCTGAGATTCAAGCTGCAAAAAATCAATCTTCTCTTGTGTATGTTGCAAGCAAGTTTGAATGTTAAAAAGGGTTTCCTTGCTAATGTTGATTGTTCTTTCAGTAGTTGATATAATTAGAGTTCTTAATATCTCTAATAAATTTCAAATTTGAGTCATTTTTAAACTTCAATAGGTCAACCCAATTAATCAACAATAATATCAAATAAATAAAACTCAGTTCACAAACCTTCAATGTTTCTAACCAGCATAGAGAGCAGTGCCAAACTCTTACAATACTAATGCATAGAATACACCTGGTAATTTATCCCAATGGAAAAATATTGAATGGGCTCATCTCGGACTATTTGAACCCAACTTGGCATTCCAAACAAGCTACTAGAAGAATCCCATCAGTCCGTCCCCTTCTAAGAATGAGCTGCTATAGAAATAGGATATGTAGATCTGTAGTGATAGGCTGCTAGTCTCATACAGAGATGAGGAGAGCTCTCATTTCTCTCAAAAAAAGGTTGTTATAGGTGTAAGAAATCAACTTGGTCTCTGATTTATAGGTGGCTACATGCATACAAAAAGCGATCCAAGAGGCACACACAAATCTGGAACTCTCTGATGTTGTAAGCGAAAAGTTTCTAATGAACAGACTTCAATTACGTTTGAGTTGTTTTCACCAATTTCCAGTAGTAATGTTCAATCAAAGATGATTACTTATCTGCAAAACTCAGAAATGCATGTCTTTTTCTCGGTGCATGAATATATGTATAGGACAGAGTGAAATTGTGCTATTGTCTTTAGAAAATAGGCAAAAACTTCCAGTTTTTTTGTTGGGAAACCTTCGAAGTATCAATGATAATGGAGTTTTTCCGAGAACACTTGTTCATTTTCATTTACAAACTAGTTTTTGGTGTATAGGTGGCTACTGCCGATGTTGTTCTATTTCTGCCCCGAGTTTCTATGTCCTTTGACAAGGATACAGAGGATAGTGTGGAGATCAATCAACCTTTTGCAGTTCACTTACATTCCAATGTTCTTAAAGAATCTAACTATTTTGTTGCTCTTTTATCTGATAGATGGTAGGCATCCATGGATAAGAAATCAGAAAAGACATTGCTTATAAGTTTGAATATTCCTATCTCGAGAGTGGAGGAATTATATTTTGTTATTTATCAGTTGTTCTCTTCCAGCGAAATTGGCCTTGTATACTTGTACCCAATTCAGTGCTGAAGGATTTGCCAAAAGGGGTAGCGAAGGAGGAGTATTATTTTGGGTTCAAGAAACCCAAATGAATTATTGATAGAGAAGATAATTATAGGAAGACGAGACTTAACAAAATTATTTCTCTTGACAGAAACGATACCTAGAGGCAGCCAGTGAGACAAAAAAAAGTCGACATTGAAGCAGGAAGCCCAAGCTGGGCTTGTTGCATAAGCACCTGATACAGACTCTGTGATAGTCGGTGCTCAGAATGATGTGGTTAGAGAGCCCGTAGA
The DNA here is from genome assembly GCA_000404065.3 of Pinus taeda. Classification (NCBI taxonomy): domain Eukaryota; kingdom Viridiplantae; phylum Streptophyta; class Pinopsida; order Pinales; family Pinaceae; genus Pinus; species Pinus taeda. Next base: position 215,631 of record APFE030927960.1, on the reverse strand, counting down.
ACCCAAAACAAACCAGACGTTGATTCACAAAAATTGAATCTGAGGCCACTCAATCGAATGGAAGAAGGACCTTCATAGAAATTAAACCCGAGGCTACTCAACACAACGAAAGTAGGACCTTAACAGAAATTGAACCCGAGGCCGCTCAACCCAATGGATGTTGGACCTTCATGGGACCAAGTTGACACAGGGCTTCAAAAGAACCACAACCACATTCCTTCCCTTCCTTGAATCTTGTGATGTGATGATAGGCTACTTTGCAAATGTGTGCGAATTTGAGCAGTAAGTAACTATTCACCGCTTGAAGCAACAAACTGATGTTAATTTGGAAAAAAGAAATTCGACAACCAATATGGCATAAAAACAACCTTGAACAAATTCACATTTGAACGCATTCTTTAATGCATTCACAGTTCAACACACTTTTTTTGGAGAGACTTGAAGAGACAGAGTCGATTATTACCTTGGACAGGGCCGACTCGAGTTGATATATAAAATGTTCAACATATACTGACGCTCAAGTATCCCAATGCTACAGTAATGAGATGTCTAACGTGAGGCCGAAGTTCCAGTCCATTTAGTCTGTTTAGCGAAAACGTTTTTTTCAATGATTTGGAAAGAAATAGCAAGCCATAACTTCAAGGCTAATCGATAGGAAGTTGTAGAAAATGCAGGTTTAATAATAGGAAAAAATAAGTTTTATTTATAAGGTTGTACAAGGACTGAGCATAGACAATGACGACAGAGAGTTGTTATTGCATGAGCGTTTGTAGGTTGCAAGTTTGGAAAACAAAATCGAGAATGAAGATAATGATGGGTACGCCAAGCAGGCTATGAACAAGTAATCCACAATGTCCATATTTTATATTATGGGCAGATCCTGTAAGTTTTCTTCCTCTAACACATGTAATTCAGGCCAAAGTAATTACACCCAATTAGTGGAGCATTAAAATTCCTAATGAAAGGTGTACAATGAGGAATAGAACACTCAGTTATGAAGATCAAATAGGGCAACGTTGCATGCAACAGAGACCATCGCTATTCAAGGAGACAGAGAATAGACAAAGCTGAGTAAATGTTAGGGTTGGCAGGGAATTACATGGTAGAAAACCTAATGTGTAAATGGTGATATAGAAGACTACACAATTAGTGGTTGAGAAACCCATGGAGAAGGCCACACGTCATGGCTCTGGTACCATGTTAAACACGTCCATGACAGAGGAAATAGGAAAGATAAACATTGGATTATTTTTCTTATTCACAATGATACATATTTATAATACATAGGAGTGAACCTTGGTTTCATATTCCAAGTGGTCCCTTGGACTCCCCTTGGTTGTTCAACTTCCACACCAACCCTTAAAGGATTAGGTGGCCAACAACATTGAAGGAAATGATAGGAAAATTGATCTAGATGGTTGCAGAAATAGAATTGGCCTTGAAAAAGCTCAAAAATCAAAGTCATAAACTGGAAATGACACCATGATAAGATTGTATTGTTCGTCTCCCTAATTCCAACGATGTGAACAACACTCAAATCTGAGTTCGTATGTGCAAAGGTATAGCGGGACAAAGTTCTGGTCAAACTAGGCCAAGTGACAATCACTAAAGACGCAAAAATTTGGCAAAGGAACGGTGCATGGAAAATGAGGGTAATAAAGGAAAAAATGTTGCCTCTTCAATTCGCCTAACAACCCTTAAAAATTGGATCTGAAATTTATCCATTATTACTATAAAAATAAAAAGAAATAAACATTTGGGCCCACCACTGCCATCCCCCAATGACATTACACATATATATAAAATAATACAGTGGGAGGGCCACCCACTAGCGGACCCGCCCAACCTGTCAACACAATGGTGCCACATATTAAGAGGTCGACAGGATTCAAACATCCCCAACCTAGGTGGACTGACTGACCAACGTGCGACCCTAAGTATAAAACAACACTAACCAATTTCAAACTACTGAAACCATTTAAAATATATGTCACCTATGTTAAAATAATTCTCCATCAAATTTGGGGCGGGTGGGTATTGAACCCAGTCCACCGCCATACTATTTTCCACTGCCACCAATGAGCCAATGACCCAACATTGGTAGGTATGACGACAATTTTTATATAAACCTCACTTTTCCATTCTACTGGACGAATGCTTGGGAGAACCGTCATAAAGCAAAACATGTTGTAGCAAGAAGTAGGAGCACCGAGGCGGGCAAACAATCCGAGAAATATTTGAAGGAATATTGGGAGAATATTCCAGTAGGGAATCTTAAGGGAATATATATGTCCCTTGGAGCTCCAGAGTTCAATTTCTCAGAATGTGGTCAAATTTATAGTCGTTTGACATGATTTCACACCACGAATCCAATGGTGATGTATGTTTCTACATCTAATATTTTAATTTTTTGTCCATGATATAATATGGAGGTATACGGGTAATTTATGTAAAGTTCATTGTAATTTATTTTTATTGTCATTTAACGAATGAGGCCTCCTGAATTTGAGCGAGGCTCAGAGAGGTAACCCACATTGGGTAAACTCTTGATCTAAACTTAAACAAGAATATAAAAGATTACACATATAAGCATATATACATAAATCCAACATAAATTACACTTCATTTCATTAATATCAAAATACTGAAATATGATTACAAATAGAATGGAAATAAACTAGCTCGAGCGATGGTAGTTTATCTCTAAGAAGAGAACTGGTGGCTACATGCCTCTGAACTATGTTACAATGAGGCTCAAAGGCTTATTTATTATTGAGAAACAATTGAAAACCATAAACATCCAAAACCCTAACCCTAGGAGATGAAGTGCCAAATTTGTGGTCCCCATTTGGGTAAATTAGTACATCAACTTCCCGAGGTCGTAACCTTGGCATACAATCTCTATTTGACTATCATAATACTTTGTTTCGAAGATCTTAGAGAGGAGGCCGAAATCAAATTAGTAAACCATATTAAGACATTGTTGACCTCTCTATTTTCCCTAAAAACATCGTTTAGGGCCTCAAAACGGCTTCGGAAGTTCACGACCCAAAAAGCTGCCAAAAATAGTAAATTGTGCTACAATTAAGGAAACCAAAAAACTGAAAGAGACAGTGTTTGGGGTCCAAGTGGATTAGGCAGGTGGCCACCAATATCCACCTGGATCAATTCCATAATCAAATTAGTTTTGTGCCTGTCATCCCATGGTTTCTTAACTATTTTCGCTTCTTTTTCAGGTGTTTAAGTTACTTGGTTACACACTATTTTATACGCAATTATGTATGCATTCTTGAAGTTAAAAGATTTGGATCAAATTTGGTATCAAAGCAGGTCTTCTTGATGTGAGTTGCATGAGTGAAGGCTAACCATGAACAAGCTCCAAAGAGGTGAAGGAAAACTGAAATCTTTTGATCCCAAAGCAGGGTGTGGACCAATTAACATATGTTCAGCTGAGTTGCACCACTTGGGTAATATCCTTTCTTCTTTGTCCAATATTGTTTTTGCATTAAAAGATCAGTTTATCCTTTGGTTTATCGATTAAAGGATTTAATGGAATGGAAATACGTAAGACAAGGAAGGGGGAAAATGTAAAAAGATTCATAGAAGAGTTTAGAAAACAAGCTTTAAACTTGGGCTTTTCACTTGATTCACTAGAAATTGTAACAAAGTATATTGGTGCTTTACATATTTACATCAGGAATACTTTGTTATTATTTGTGCCTACTACTATTGATGTGGCTAGTGTGAAGGCCATTCACCTTGAAAGTAGTGCAAATAATGAAAAATAAGAGAAACCAAAGAAATCATATTTCACACAATGAAGGAAGGAAGGCCATGATGATGATTATTGTTGGAAGTTGCATCCAGATTTGAAACCAAAGAGATTTGATGGGAAGAACAAGTAAATTATGGTGGAAACAATACAATAGGACCTTGGATCCAATTACAGTGATGAGACACAAATCACAACAATGGTCATACAAGGTACTCTTTTTCTTCATGCTAATGAAAATTTAGAATTTCATGCAAGTACAGGTTCTTTAAATGAGTCTCTTGCTAATGAATGAAAGAGGACTACATTTTTCCACATTAGAGTAATAATGAAACATACTAAAGTGGAAACCTTGCTTGATCTAGGCTCACAAGTAAATTTGATTTCATAATCCTTGGTTAAGAAGTTAGGATTAAAAACCAAGCCTCATCTAAAACCTTAGCCTCTTGGTTGAGTGTGTGATAAAGCCAATTCCATGTAACTAAGTAGTGTAGAGCTAGATTTATGATTGCATCCAAAATAGTAGATAAGGTTGATCTTGATGTTGTACCCTTTGATATCTGTGGTATTGTATTGAGGAGTCTGTATTTGTATGGCATGAAAGTAGTTTTCTTTCGCCATGAAAACAAGTATCATCTCATGAAATATGAGGTGGAATAAATTGTTAGAGATCATCGTGGAAAAATCAGTGTCAGTGTTTTAAATGCAAGTTAGATGAAAAGATTGATCAATTCCAGCAAAGTGTGCATGCTCATGGTTGTGAGGGAAAAAGATGTAGAGACATTTGAATCTTTCCAAGGTCATGATCCTACTCATAAAAATGAATTCTATGATATTGTTTCTAACTATGATGGGAATTTTCAGGGACCAAGTGGGTTGCCTCCAAAGTGTAAGATCCAACATGAGATTCACTTGCATCAGGATGCTCCTTTACCCAACATTGGTATTTATAGGTTGTTAACCATTGAGATGGAGGGGATAAAGAATCATGTGTAGGAATTGTTGAACCAAGGGGTCATAAGGCCAAGTTATTCTCCATGTGTCTCACCCATGATGTTGGTGCCGAAGAAGGATGGCACATGGAGGATGTCCATGGACTACAAAGCACTCAACAAAATAATGATGAAGAATCAGTACCCTCTCCCTCACATTTATGACTTATTAGATCAATTGAAAAATGTTGCCTATTTCATAAAACTGGACATGTACAATGGCTATCATTAGGGGAGGATTACAGTACATGATGTATGGAAGACTATATTCAAGATGAAATAGGGTTTGTTTGAATGGATGGTGATGCCATTCAGGCTGTGTAATGCTCTGACCACATTCATGAGGGTGATGAATGATATTTTCAGACCTCTTCTGGATGATTTTGTACTTGTGTGTCTTGATGACATTCTTCTTTTGAGTGGGACATGGGAAGATCATGTGGGTCATGTTAAAAGGGTGCTCGATGTTTTGTAAAAAGAAAAATTGTTTGTGAAAATGTTTAAGTGTGAATTTGGTAAGACCTCTTTGGTTTACTTGGGTCACATTGTCGAAGGTGGTCATTTAAAAATAGATCCTTCTAAAATTGATGTGATTATAAATATACCTAATCCCACGACTGTTATAGAGGTTCGTAGATTTTTGGGTTTAGTACAATACTAGAGAATGTTCATTGCCAACTTCTTAGTCATTGCGTCCCCCTTACATGCATTAACGAGTGTGAAGCAAACCTTTCAGTGGGCAGGAAAGCAACATAAAACCTTTGAGACACTGAAAGAGAAGATCAATATTGCACTAGTTTTGGACTTACCTAGCCTCCGACAACCTTTCGAGGTCAAGACCGATGTCAGTGGGTATGCCATGGGAGTAGTATTGATGTACTAGAGGAAAGCTATATGTTACCATTTAGATACATTCTCCCAGGTTGTTTTGAACTATCCCACAGATGATAAGGAGTTGTATGCCTTGGATCAAAGTTTGAAAGTGGAAGAATTATTTGATTGGCGAGGAGAACATCATTTACATAGATCACCAACCCCTATAGTACGTCCAGTTGAAGACCAAGCTTAAACGAGCACATCATTTCAGATGGATGGGATTCCTTGAGCAATTTCACTTGGTAATAAAATACAAGAAAGGCATTAGAAACAAAGTGGAAGATATGATTTCTAGCCCTCCTATTTTTTCATCTTTAGTTTTTCAAAATGCTTATTTATATTTTGAAAGTTATGTTTAACAATATGTTGATCATGATGATTTTAAGGAGACTTATGCAAAGTTGACTCATGGATCACAGGTCAACAATTACCATTTATAGAGAAACTTGTTCTACCACCTTGGAAAACTTTGTATCCCCGGTAATGAGAGAATAAATGTAATAAGCGATCCACATACGTCTCATGTGTTAGGTAATTTTGGTGTAGGGAAAACATTTTGTCATTTACAAAGGTTGAATTATTGGCCTCGCATGAAAAATATTTTGACTCGATAAGTAAAGAGATGTGTGTTGTGTTCAGTTAGCAAGCCCACTAATAAAAAATTGGGTCTCTACACACCACTCCTTGTTTTGATTCGTCCATGGGAAAGTGTGTCAATGGATTTTGTAGGAGGTTTGAATTTGTTTAGGAGATGTCATGACTATTTGTATGTCATTGTGGATTGATTTAGCGAAATGTGTGTCTACATGCCTTGTAAAAAATACGTCACTCCAGATCAGACTGCCCATCTCTTCTTCCAACTTGTATGGATCCACTTTGGGCTGCCCACATCCATTTGTTCTAATCAAGACTCTCACCTTCTTGGAGATTTTTGGACGAGATTTTAGAGAGTGATGGACACCAAGCTAAAGAGGAGCACAACATTTCATCTGTAGGTAGGAGGATAAAAAAAGGAGAAAGTGAAAGAGAAATTCCCCCACTTTTAAATTGACTGAAAAATATTTTTGTGGCTCAAAAGCTCATTAGTGGGGAGGAATGATCCACATGGGTCCACAAATAAAAGTTGCCTTGAAAAAGCTCAAAAGCCAACATCATTGGATGGAAGTAAAACTAGGACCAGATCATAGTTCTTCTCTCCCTAATTCCAACGGTGTGAACGACACTCAAATCCAAGTTTGTATGATCAAGATATAGCCAGTGAAAGTTCTGGTCAAACTAGGCCATGTGGCAGTCACTGACGAGGAAAAAATTTGGCCAAGGGAAGGTAAATGGAAAGTGGTAGTTGGAAAGGGTGAATTTTTCGCCTCTTTAACTCACTCAGTGACCCTTAAAAACCAAATCCAAAATTTTAACCGTTATTCTATAAAAAAAAATTAAAAAAAAGTTTGGGGTGGTAGGCCACCACCCCTGTCACCCACTAGTGGACCTGCCAAACCTGCCAACAAAATGGCACTACGTATTAAGAGGTTGGCGGGGTTCGAACTTTCCCGGCCTAGGTGGGTTGCCATGCCAATAAGAAACCCCAAATATAAAGCACCACCAACCAATTTCAAACCATCGACACCATTTAAAATATATGTCAGGTATGTTAAAAAAATTCCACACCAAATTTTGGGCAGGTGGGTTATGAACCTAGTCTGTCCCAATACTATTTGTCATCACCACCAACAGGTCAATGACCTCATGTTGGTAGGTTCACTAGACATTTTTATATAAACCTCACTTTTCTATTCAACCGAATGAAGGTGTGGCAGAACTGAGATAGAGAGGAACGTGTGACAGGCACAACTAGGAGCACCCAGGCGGGCACAAAAATCGAGAAAGATTTTGAGGGAATCCTGAGGGAATCTAAATATTCTTCGGAGCTGTAGAGGTCACTTGCTTAGAATATGGTGAAGTTTATAGTCATTTGACACAATTTTGTGCAACAAATCCAATGGTGATGTCCATTCATACATATGAGCATTGCAATTTTGTTTGTGTGTCTTTGATCTCATGGTTTCTTTATGATTTCCTCTTCTTTTTCATGTGTTTAAGTTACTTGGTTACATGCTCTTTTATATGAAATTTTGTATGCATCCTTGAACTTAAGAGATATGGATCAAAACCAAATTTGGTTATTGTCACAAAAGAAGGAAATTCAGTATATTTGTGGCAAAATTTTTGGAGTTACATGAGCTAGAAGGGTTTCAAAAATCCTCGTTGTTAAAAATTTACTACCAAGTTTGAAATCCTATAATCTTGATCTTTGTGAGCATTGTATATATGGTAGACAAACAAGGGTTTCAGTCCTTAGAGCTGGCAATGACATAATGAAAAATTTGTTACAATTGATACAATCAGATGTGTTTGGGCCTTTAAAATCAAGTCATTAGGAGGAGCATCATATTTTGTAACATTTATAGATGAGGCATGTAGGAAAGGGTGGGCCTACCCTATGAAAAGTAAAAGTGAAGTGTTTGGAATATTTCAAAATTTCCATGTTACTATTGAAAGAGAGACTAAAAAATTGCTCAAGTGTCTAAGAAAAGATAATGGTGGAGAATATTTCTGAAAATCATTCAAGGAATATTGTAATAAGTTTGGCATAAAGCATAAGAAGATTGTGCCTGGTACTCCTCAATGAAATGGTGTTGTAGAAAACATGAATCAGACAATTATGGAGAAAGTGAGGCGTATGTTGTCAAATTATGGTTTGGAGAAGCATTTTTGGGCAGAGGTTGTAAGGAAAACTTGCTCTCTTATAAATTGATCTTCAACTACATCCTTGGATGGCGACACCCCTGAAGAAGTTTGGACTAGTAATAAATTGAATTAGTTTCATTTCAAAATTTTTAGATGTGAATAATTTGTACATATTCCAAAAGAAAATAGAACTAATCTAGATGATAAATCTATGAAATGCATTTTTTTGGGATATGTGGATGAAGAATTTGGTTATCATCTATGGGATCTAGTGTAAAAGTATTAGAAGTGGAGATGTTATATTTAATGTGTCAAACATGTTTAAGAGTACTATAGGTGAATTGAAGGTCAAGAAAGTTATTTATAGGTTTGAAGAGGATCTTGAAAACATCCCACCAATGTAAGAAAATGGACAGCAAATTCAAGAGAAGGAAGGAAAGAAAGTGGAAAGTGATGAACATCAAGAAGAAGGAATCTTGCGGGAGCCTTTACAAGAGATACAACCTGATAATGCACTAGAATATTTGTTTCACATATCTTCTAGGTCTCATAAGCCTTTAGAATGGTATCCTCCTTCAAACTATATACTATTGAGTGATGAAGGTTAGCCTAATTGTTTTCAAGAGGCTTGTAAAGTTAAGCATAATAAAGAATGGAAGAAAGCAATGGAGGAAAAAGTGAACTCTTTTATTGAAAATAAGACTTGAGAGTTGGTAAATCTCACAAAGGGAAAAAATGATCTACAAAACAAATGAGTATACAAGATTAAGCATGAAGGTGGTGAAAACAAGGAGATGTATAAATCAAGGATAGTACTGAAAGGATTTTGCCGAAAAGAAGGTACTGAATTCACTGAGACTTTCTCACCTATTGTCAAAATGTCATCCATCAGAGTCATTATTAGTCTTTTTGTTGCTTTAGACTTAGAATGTGAAGAATTAGATGCAAAAAATTATTTCCTTCATGGTGAATTAGAAGAAAATTTTTATATGAAGCAGCTAGAAGGCTTCACAGAAAAAGGCAAAGAAGACCTAGTTTTCATGTTGAAGAAGAGCCTCTATGGGTTGAAACAGGCGCCTTGACAATGGTATAAGGAATTTTTTTCATTCATGTTGCAACATGGTTTTCATAGGTTGGAATCTAACCATTATGTCTATATCAAGAAGTATGATCAATTAAACTATATCATATTATTGTTGTATGTGGATGACATGTTGATTGTTGGAATTCTAAGAATATTATCAATAGTTTGAAGAAATATTTGGACAACAAATTTGCAATGAAGGATTTGGGTCCAGCGCAACAGATATTGGGCATCAGGATTATGCATGATAGGAAAAAAAAAGGTTGTGGTTATAAAAAGAAAAAATATATCAAGAAGGTGTTTGACATCTTTAATAAGAAGGATGAAAAGCTTGTTGGTACATCCCTCGCAACTGACGTCAAGTTCAGTAGTGATTTATGCCCCAGTGATGACAAGGATGAGGAAGAAATGAGCAAGATTCCTTATTCTTCAATAGTTGGAAGCTTGATATATGCCATGGTATGCAGACCCCAAAATGTGCATATTCAGTGGGAGTAATGAGCATGTTGCTTGCCAATCCAGGCAAATAACATTGGCAAGTAGTAAAATTGATTTTGAGATATCTCAAGGGTACTAGTCATTACTATTTATTTTTTGGTCATAATGAGACTATGCCTGAAGGATTTACATATGTAGATATCGCTGCATATATGGAAAAAAAAGTCCACTACAAGTTATTTGTATTCATTTGCATAGGCAGCAGTATCATAGGTGTCAAGGCTACAAAGAATAGTAGCTCTCTCTATAACAAAGGCATAGTACATAGTTGCAACAAAAGCTTGTAAAGAGATGTTATGGATGAAATGATTCCTAGGAGAGATGGGAATAAAGCAGGACACGTATGTGCTATATTGTAATAGTCAAAGTATCATTCACTTGGCGAAAAACTCGTTTTTCACTAAAAAACCAAGCACATTGACTTAAAGTACCATTGGATATGGCATGTGCTGGAGGAGGGGAAATTATCCTTGGAAAATATCAATACAAATAGGAACCCTACTAATATGCTCACTAAGATTCTACCAAGAAATAAGCATGAGATATGTAAAAATATGGTAGGACTTGGTGTGACTTGATTCAAGATTATTCATTTAGCTTGAAGTGGGAGAATTTTAATGTGAAATTAAATTAATAGATGACAACCCTGAATTCTCACCCACTTCCCCATCCATAACCGACAACCATGCCATTTGCAGCCGAACCTACTACACCGCCCCTTTTAATTTTATTACATCCAATGAATTTATGATGTAGATAATGTAGGTCATCTCTATCCTCATATTTAAATTTGTATTATCTCTTCCTAAACAATCTAAGCCAAGGGAAGGCCATGTAGTAATAAAAATCTTGTAATTTATTCCAGTTTATGATAAGTCTGTCCTATTTCTGAATTTTAATAAATTATGCGTTATGCTGTCTCTATATGAATGTGATGTGCTCCACTCAGATTCTCTGATTTGTATGTTAATTTTTCCCTCTAAAACTGTTGGTGTATGCTTAGATTTCCCATCGATAGGGGTGATGCTTAGCTATGGGTGTACCCAATGGACGCAATGGGTGTACAAAAAATCTTCGTAAGAAACTTTAACGTTTCTTTCACCGGTTTAACCTCATTCTCTAATGGTCATGTTCTTTAATGTTTCGGGCTATGCACGCATACATTTTGGCATCTTTGTCACTGTAATGATCAGAAACCTCCACTTCTTGTATTATTTTATCAAGTTAATTTAATTAAATTGTCCATTTTTGTGTTAAAGAAAAATTGTTCAGATTTCTAATAGGCTTGGAGTTTTATTGGGTTCTTTGCAGTTTATCCTGTGGGAGACGAAATGTATGATGTATCGAAATTATTCTTAACAATACAGTAAAAACATGTGAAAATAATCCTCCAATAGACCAAATTACTTCAATTAGAATTACAATTAGATAATTGTAGCACCAACTCATCGTAACTAAGACCACACTGCATAAATAATTCAAAAGATTCTGAGGCTTCCTTCAACAAAATTGAATTACATTCGTATATTTAACATAAATGATGAGAATAGTATGTGCATATGTCATGGTACTCACATATATTTGCATGCCTTGTATCATATATATCCACATGCCAGGTTATCTGCATTATTTTCGTAATGAAAATAGTAGTGCAAGGAATCTGATAAGTTTTTAGTGGGTAGCTTAAATTTATATATTCTCGTTGTCATTAAGCAGGTGCATCATCACATAATTATAGGCTGGAGAGGGGAAACACTCTGCCCAAACCCACATTAATATGGAATCCAAAGCTAAATCGGAAGCCATATTCAATTCTGGTATAGTAAAACTTAGGAGAGATGAAATAAAATGTTGAGAGAGCATTTATTTATTTATTTTTTAATCTTTTATATTTCTTATATATATTAATATTTATTTATTTTATTAGTTGCCAAAAATCTTCAATTCTCACAATATCATAACACAAGGAAATGTAATTTTCTATAATGATCCGATCTGCATTAATTATATGCTAATTTCTTCTTCTTTTTTCTCAACGATGAAAATGAAACACCTATAACTCACTTGCTAAATACAAAACCTAAAAACCTATGATATCACAAATGCTTAGTCATAAAACAAATATTTATGGGTTTACTGTTCGCAAGACTTGCTATAAAGTACATACAATTACACTCATAGTATCATGGTGGTTAGCCATCCATCTATTTTGCAAATTAATTTTTTTAGATTGCAAATGTTTGGATATATTAACTCTTTTATTTTATGTCAGATCAATTGAAGGATTACACTTAGGGATATCTCTATTATTATTTTTTTCATGTCATAAAAAAGAACTTACATGATTTACATGATTTACGACTTCTGAGTCCAGAGGTTTTTGTCTTTACTTTTCCTCTCTATTGATGTTGATATGAAATGATAAGTAGAAATCAACAATCACCTTATAAACATTGAACAAGCAAGCTGAGGGGTATATTTAAATATAATTAATCTTAATTCCAAAATAAATCTATATTTGAAATACAAAATAAATGATTCTAGAATCAACTCTTTCAATAATAATATACAAAATAATTTCAACTTCGACATGTCTTATTATTTATGATAATTTTAATCATGGAAAATAAGTTAGAAAATAACATTTTCATTAATATTCAAAAATCTATTTTATTAGGTTATCTATCTAGCAAATGTAATAATCTATTTTCCTTAGTTCCTTGTTATATATCATCATATAATAAATTGTCTTTTGATTTTTTATTAAAAAAGCATAATTCAAATCTAAATTATATTTATTTTAAAATAATTTAATATTTAAAAATGGAAAAAAAAAATAATTGTAGAATCAACTGCGTCAATAAATATCCAAAAAAAATCCAATTAAAAAATAAAAATCTAAAATCTAATTAAAAAAAATAAAAATCTAATTAAATGATTAAGATGTTGTATTGTTTATCATAATAAAAAAAATAACATCTTTACTCACCCTCAAAATTTTATATTACCAAGTTCTTTGTCCATGAAAGATAATAATATTTATCTTTTTATGGCTTGCGCTTTTCTTCATCTCTTCATGCGCGTAGGTAAAAAGATGAAAATTTAGTAATTTAAAATGTAACAGATTCAAACATTTATAGAAATATAACATACAAATTGATCATTTAGAGTGGAATAGATTCAAACATTTCCAGAAATATAACATAGCATGCTTCCTCATTATTACAATGGCATGCCTTTAGACCATTAGAATGAATAAGAGAATTGCATTTTGAAATATTGAAGTATTTAGTTTTAAACAAATCATAAATCATATATTTGTGAAATATTTTTTAAAATTCAAATTCAACATATAAAATAATATCATAATAACATTTATACTAATAATTCTAGAACCATAATATTTTATTAGATTTTTCTTCATTTAGAATCATAATATTTTATTAGATTTTTCTTCATTTCCCAACAAATTACATGTACAACAAGTGTTGATTTAGTCAAACATTTTTTACTAATATCCTTGTAATGAAGGTAACGAACTGCTTTCATGAAAATTTTGGGAAGATATGATATAATCTTTTCCACAATGATTCCCCAATACATGTCTTTATGTTTCTTATAAATTATGGAAACATCAATATTTTTTTTTATAAATTCAAGAGAAAAAAATTCTGAATAATTTCATCAATATTTTCCATTAAAAAAAATAAATAAATTCACATGTTAATCATGATACACAATGCTATTATAGTATGAAACCAGATAAACCAATTTTTGGAGTGTGAATATTTGAAAAAAGCTCTTCCATTGATAAACAACAAAAATAATACATTAATTATAATGTTTATAATTCTTCATTAATTTTAAGAATAAAAAAAATAATATATATATTTTTAACATCATACCATGAAAATTATTTATGTTGCAACTCCTAATGGTGAGTAAACCATCTTCGCACAAATTCGCAAAATAAAACACAATTTTTTTATTATTTTATATTAATTCGGTTTGAAAATGATGAAAATTTTTAGTGTTAATTTCGTTTTCTATTATATTGATACTCTGTAAGAGATCATGACACCTCTAATTTGTAACAAGTCAGCGAGTGTAAACTTCCATTTTTTGAAAATGTTTTTAATTTATATAATATTTTACCTCGAATTTAAGTTAAACTTTTAAGAAATTATATTTATAATTTGGTTTAAATTGATTGAATTTTTTATTTATAATAATAATAATTTTAATTAATATAATTTCAATTTTTATATATTAAATAATGAAATACTTTATAATTAGAATTTTGCAAAATGTATTACATTTATGATCGATATTATTTTATAAAATAACGCCACTTAAAATAATTTATCATAGATATTTTTAAATTACACATAGATAATTGGATTTTGTGAATATTTTAAACATTTATCATCGATAATTATTCAGTAAAATAACACCACTTAAATAATTTATGATATTAAACAAATAAGTCATGTATTTTAAAATACAACATACGTTGTTTCCGGGTCAAAGATAATATAGTTATGAGAACTTTTTGGACAATGAAAACTAGAGAATATACTTACGAGGAGTTTTTCGAATATGAAAATGATACACTTGCGTTTTGAAGTATGAAGTCTTTTATTTCAAACAAAACATGTATTTAGCCCCATATTTATTTAAATTATAATAAAATATATAAAATTAAGATTATATTTAAAATTTATTTATAATTAAAATTTTATGAAAAGTTTTTTGGCGTTAAATCATATGATAAAGTATGTTTTTGTCGATGTGTTTCTATAAACGAATGTGGTTCATGGGTTAGCCGACAAGTTGAAGAATTGATCATGGCTTAACTATATTAAATTAGAGGAGAGCAATGGCTAAGTGGTAGGCAGACAAGATAAACGGTTAAAATTGACTAAGAAATGGTTAGATTTTACCATTCAAATTGTTTAAATTATAATAATATTAATAAGATAACATAAAAATTATTTCAACCTCTATCAAGTGTTATATTAAGGGAAAAGTTACCAAATGGAATATAGTAATAGATCTAGCGAAATTTACAATTAGTGATTGAAAAATTAATAATAATAAATATTATATTATGTTATAGTAATGTTTTAGTATTAATCTCAATATAATGCTTGTATAATTAATTAATATAAATACAATAGTAAAGTTATTTAATGAGAGTAATTATTAATGGAAATTAGTAATTGTAAAGATTAATAATAACTAAAATAATATTAATTATTATATATAATAGATCATAGAAAAAGGAATATTTATACTAATGTATAACATATATATTTTTTTTGTAGGCTGGGGCCGGACTCTCTGATTTACATGTCCATTAAGTACCCCTCAATGGGGTAGGGTAGCCCAAGATTTGACTTCCGGTTCGGTGAGACTTCATTTCCACGGCATTGCCGCTTGAGCTACCCCATGTGGACTAATGTATAACATATATTATTAGTAATGTACTATTAGTTATTATTAAATTCTTGCTATAGTCTTATTTATATTCTTAATCGTTATGGTAACTAAATAATATCGATATATTAGTGAAGTTATCTAAAAAGAACATATATTAATAATTATAGGGAAATTAGAAAATGTAAAAATTCATTGTATTATTATTAATAATATAATAGCGTTATAATAATATGGTGGCACAATCTTAGCTGGGATAGTCATTACCCTTCTTCTCTATGCTGACGATATTGTTCTTTTGGCAAGGTGCCC
>APFE030927960.1:164702-194918 GCA_000404065.3 Pinus taeda | reverse complement strand
TCAGTTGTTCTTGAAGAAGTCTAAGTGTGTGTTTGCTCAGACTGAGATTCCGTTCCTTGGGCACATTGTTGGTCAGGGGTACATACGGATGGAGCCGAGCAGGGTGAAGGCTATCGAGGACTGGGTTGAACCAAAGAATGTCCATGATATGAGGGTGTTCTTGGGCATGACCAACTACCAACGGAAGTTCGTAGAGGTTACTCCAAGGTAACATCGACACTGACAGACCTACTGAAAAAGGGCAAGAAGTGGTGTTGGACGGAGAAATGTCAAAAGGCATTTGATGATTTGAAGAGAAGGATGGTTACAGCACCGATACTGAAGTTTCCTGACTTCGGGAGACCGTTCGAGGTGCACACTGATGCTTCAGATTTTGCCATAGGAGGAGTTCTTATGCAGGATGGGCATCCGGTGGCCTGTGAGAGTCGAAAGTTGCAGGATAGAGAGCGGAGGTATCCGGTTCATGAGAAGGAGATGACTACGATCATCCATTGTCTTCATGTATGGAGGCACTACTTCATTGGGAAGCCTTTTGTTGTCAAGACTGACAATGTTGCAGCGAGTTATTTTGCATCACAACAAAAGCTTTCTGCAAAGCAAGCTCGTTGGCAGGACTTCTTGGCAGAGTTCGACATGTCTATTCAGTATAGACCGGGTAGACACAATGCGTTGGCAGATGCCCTTAGCAGAAAGGGATAGCTTGCACCATTGGATGGAGAAGACCAGGCAACAAGGAGTAGAAGTCGAATTCAGATGCCGGAAGAGATGCAAAACAAACTGAAGGAAAGTGTGGAAACCGATACTTTTGCGCAGAATATAGTGAAGCAGATAAAGGAAGGGAAGACACGCAGGTTCTTTCTACGGGACGGTTACTTGTTCTTTGGAAACCGACTCTATGTTCCAAAGACATCTGGTCTTAGGAGGCACCTCTTGAAGGAGTGCCACAATTCTCCATGCGCTGGCCACCCAGGGCAGCGTCGTTCTTTGGCATTGTTGGAGAGAGGGTTCTTTTGGTAGAAGATGCGGGAGGAGATGGAGGAGTATGTACATACGTCCATTATTTGTCAGCAGGCCAAATCGGATAATTAGAGGCAAGGGGGACTGTTGCAGCCTTTACCTATTCCAGAGAGGCCATGGATGAGTGTCTCTATAGACTTCATTGTTCAGTTACCGCAGGTGCAGGGGTATAATGGGATCATGGTCGTTGTTGATTGTTTTTCCAAGTATGCTGTCTTTGCTCCGACAAAGATACCATGTGGAGTTGAGCGTACTGCTGAATTGTTCTTTAAGAACGTGGTGAAGTATTGGGGTATGCCGTTGAGTATCGTGTTGGATAGAGATCCACGATTTACAGGGAGATTTTGGACGAGATTGTTCAAGTTAGTTGGAACAGAGTTACTGATGAGTTCGAGTTACCATCCGCAGACAGATGGGCAGATCGAGCGTATCAACGCATTGTTGGAGGACTACTTGAGACATTATGTCACGGCTGATCAGAAGAATTGGCCTGAACTCTTGGATATTGCTCAGTTTAGCTACAATATTCAAAAGAGTTCTGCAACGGGGTACAGTCCATTTGAGTTGGTGAATGGACAGATGCCGGTTGCTCCACACACCGTTGAGACTACAGGTCATATGAGGAGTCCTCATGCGAAGAGATTCATGAAGGCTTGGGAGGAGACCTTGGAGTTGGCACGGTTGCGCTTGCACGATGCTGCAAGGAGAATGAAGAAAAATGCTGATCGAGGAAGACGGGATGTGCAGTTCAGTGTGGGGGATATGGTGTTTCTCAGGATTAACGGAGAGGAGTTTCAGCCAGCCAAGGGGACGGCCGCCAAACTGACATGGAAGTATGAGGGACCATTTCGTGTGGAGAAGAAAGTGGGGGAGGTTACTTACAAGTTGGAGCTTCCGCACCATATGCACATGAAACATCCAGTTTTTCATGTGAGTCAGTTGAAGAGATACAGGCTTGATTCAAACCATCCAGAGAGAGTTGAACCACCGAGAGGACCAGCTGGGATAGTGGACAAACCAGGCTTGGAGTTGGAGAAGATATTGGACTTCAGAACTACAGGGATTGGTTGCCACCAGAAACGGGAGTACCTTGTCAGATGGAAGGAAGCACCGGAAGAGTAGAGTTGGGAATCGGAGGACTCACTTTGGAGATGGAAGAGGAAGATTGCGAGGTTTGAGAGGAGGATACTTAGACGTGGAGGATTGTCAAGGGCGACAATGATTTACAGTGGGGGAGGATGTACCGCCCTGGTGCCTCAGCACGGGTGCGCGCCCCTCATCGAGCGAAAAAACGACTAAGTATGGCGAGCGCTCCCAACGCGCGATGGATGAGCGCGCGGTTATGGAGAGCGCATCACATGTTTATATGGCGAGCTGGGCAAAGCCAACCGACGAGCCGACGTGGGAGGAGCTTACACGATGGGTGCCTCGAGTGGGCGGTCCCGCACGATGGGCAGGCCGACCTCACACCGGGCGATGGCGTGCGAAGTTGGATAACGATGGATGGCGGGTCGGCTGGGCGGTTACCCGCTCCAACGTAGCGTATAAACCAATGGACGAGCTGGTGATTGGAGGGCAGACTCACATCGCTCTACACGCACAAGTATTAAGTGCGAAGTAGGGGAGGCGAGAACCACATGTCGCATAGGAGGCATGCGCCCGCCGGTCGGGCGGCCAAACTTGGTATTGCGGGTGATGGTGAAGCGCGATAGAGCCGGAACGCAGGGCGCGGGTGCACTCGCCCGTCTGTCGGGTGAACGACTAGGTGTGGGCGTAGGGTGACCCGCCCGCCCATTGTTGGAGGTGAATGCTGTGTGGCACGGGCGTTGGTTGTATTGTAGTTGGGTGTGCATGGTGGCACGGCGCGCCCATTGTTCGGGCAAACGCTCTTGTATTTTGGGTGAGGTTCGGGCAGACCGTCGTGCGCTCTTGCACGGGTGGGCGCTCGCCCTGTTGTAAACGCCGATTGAGCATAGTCTCCCGGTCTTGTTGTAAAATTTCTATCTATAATAAAAAGATATTTTATACATGGATTGCTGTTGTTCTTGGTTATGTTTATCATGTATGTTATAATGGAATTCTGCACATTATAATTTAACAAGTGAATTTTTATAAAAGTGAAGGCCTAGTTCGTAAAACACTTAGCCATGGAAACGGTGAGTCATTTAGGCGGTGCCGCACCCGCTCAACTTAAGAAAAAAAGCGTTGGGGGTGTGACACTTTTGGTGGCTCGCCCAACAACCGACTTTGAGGACAAGAAGTTGTGTTCAACCTCATTTCGGACAAAACCCAACAGTCTAATGCTATTTACTGCACAAACCGTTCTTGAAAGTCCAGTCCAATTTTTTACAGCAAATACAAAACAAAGCTCAATTTTTTACATAACCCACTACCCAGAATTCAGCTAGTTTAATATCCCACTAAAGACAAATGGATTCAATGCATCAAGCTCTATTGAAATTTCAAACATATAAAAGTTCAGTCCAATTTTTTACAACAAATACAAAACAAAGCTCAATTTTTTACATAACCCACTACTCAAGAAATTACAAGAAATTACCAGCTATAACAGTGTAGTTTTTATTTGTACGGAGAGGGAGGGATTTCAAAAACCCGGCAACGCAATCTCTCGCGGGTTAGTAGATTCAGAGTAAAGATGGATCTATTCTGGTTTAATTCCCCCATTTAAATAGGCTACATTCCAAGTGAATACCATGGGTCAATACCATGTGCCATTTTTATTTTTATTAATACTAATATTAGGGTTAATAATGTTTTTTTGCATGGTATTAAAAAAAAAAAATTGTTTACCATAACTCTCGTTTATTTATATTTTTATTAATTTAGCATATCATTCATAAATACAAGGTGACTTATGGAATAAATATAAAAAAAAAGTTTTATTTGTTTACCATACCTCTCGCTTATTTATATTTTTATTAATTTACCATACCTCTTTCAAAAATATGGTATTTGGCCCATAGGATTCACTTAAATAAAACCTCTTTCTTGAGCCTTCATAAATAGAACGAGGGTTATGGACTAAATATAAAAAGAGGTTTCATTTATTTACCATGCGTCTAGTTTATTTATACTTTTATTTATTTACCATACCTTTTGAGTAAGTATAAAAAGACGTTTTATTTATTTAACATACCTCCACTTTACTTATATTTTTATTTGTTTACACCCTTGCATGCATATAAGGTGACTTATGGAGTAAATATAAAAAATGCTTTATTTATTTACCATACCTTTTTTATATATTTTTTTTCCATATATAATGGTATTTGGGGCTTTGGCCGATAGGATTCACTTAAATAAAACCTATTCTTGAAAATGGGTGAATGGAAAGTTGTAACTCCTAATTTCAAGGGCTAAATTTACCTTTTTCACCCTCTCCCTTAAAATAAGGTGGGCTATTTGAGGTGATTTGTAAAAATGTACTATGATACAAAATATTTGCCCACAAAAAATTTAAAACCCCTTAATTTCGCCAAAGGGCGAACATTTACCCCTAAAATCACCCCTAAATTACTCCTCCAAAAACACTTTCTCATTGAAGTTCTTCTAAATCCTAAATAAAGATCTATTTAACTATGCAAATGTAATTCTGTATCTAATCCTAAATTAACACTAATAACATATATATATTACAAGCATGTAATTCATTAATGAGAAACACGGGGAAATTCATTATTCTTAACCATAAACCATATGAACATCTTCAAATAACATGTACGAGAAGGGATTCCGTATAAATTGATGTTAGAAGATATCCGACCAACCAAATTCACAACCAAATGATCATATTTCATCAAATGTACGAGTTAACAAACTAATCCTTAAGTATATTTTACTTGTATTAAATTTTGAAAAATAATTTTTCGATATCAAATTTAGGTAAGAGCCACCACTCTTAAATCTAAAATTCTCTTGATAAGAGTGTGCAAACTAAATTACAAATTCTCCATCCACCCAATTTTCATTTTTTATTAAAATAGGGATGCAAATATACTAATTTGAAGTTGAATATTCAATAGGTATGTCTTCAAGATTATATTCATATTGATAGAAATATATAGCGCTCATTGTAAGGTCTACCATTCCTAAATAGAATTTAATAGGAAAATGTAAACTTTCTCCATTTGATAATCCCTATGCAGATATATTATCATTTTCTTTATGTTTCAAAATTAATGTAGACGGTGTCAATGACCAACGAATTGAAATTATTTAGTTGGAAAGCATGTAAGTGCAACCATAAATATCAGCAAAATTCTAATAGATTGTGTAAAAGTAAAGGTCGACATAAATAGCGGCCTTACTGTAAACAAACAGAAAATAAATTCCTCACCATGAAGATAAAATATTGAAAGTACTGGTTCAACCATCAAACAATTTACTCAAAGCAAAGAAAATATTTAAAGCACCGGTTCAACATTTAAAGAATTTATTAAACGCAAAGAGAAATATTAAAAGCAAGATTTCAAAATCCTTTGATGCTAGCTTTAATTGTGAGTTAAAGAAATAGTTAATGTTCGTAACTTCAACGCTCGCTTGACCGTATTATGGGGCAGAATCCATGGCTGTTAAAATGACATTAAATTCGCTAAAGAAACTTCCTTCCGCCTGTACAAACCTCACATGATATAAATTTAGGATCGTAAAGACCAAATACTCAGAAAATCATGGAACAAAACTAAACTATTTATATGGAAAGTGAATTTAATTCAGACTATATGTATGCATACATTTTCATTTTATTTTCCACAAACTTCACTCGGTGATGCGTAATGAGTTTGATGCATCGGCTCATCGATGTAACGTGAGAAGTGACACCGATGACGGATATGGACTATGTTGTATCTTTCTAACCTACGATGAATGATGGAGATTTGAATTGGGGCCACATAGAGAACAATATTTAATTTGGCAATGTGGATCTAAAAAGGTGATACCACCTTACGCAGCCCCGTCAAATTTTTAATCAATTTTAGGATCAAATTTTAGTTTGTGAAACCAATTTCAATAGCTCTCGAACCACCTTAGCATGTACCATGGGCGTAATTTATTGCTTGGTTTTAGCATGAGTGAATTTGAGTTGAAATGCGAATAAGGGCTTCAACAAGTTAATACACTATGATAAATAACCCACATTGGTAATGGCAATGTCTGTATAATTATTTTAATAAGGGATATATCCACTTTGTATCAATTCTCACTGTGACCTTGTTCACTAAAATTAAAATATTATTTAGTAAATATTTCATTAAAATATGATTAATAAGATAACATTGATTAAAATAATAACCATAGTTGGTTTTTTTTTTTTAAGTTAGATAATAAGACATTATAAGTGAAAGGCTTGGCCTTGATTTAGCTAGATAATAAGACATTAAAGTCAAAGGCTTGGCCTTGATTTAGCTAGATAATAAGACATTAAAGTCAAAGATGCTTTACCCTAAAACTTAGTTAATTAAGGGTAAAATTTGGTTGGAAAGAGGATTATTTTGTATTTGAATTAGCTAGATAATGACATACTATAAGCCAAGGGTTTGGCCTTTGAAGAATCAAGTTGAGAAAATTGAGTTAATTAAGGGTAAATTTTGTTTTAGAAGAAATGATATATATCAGTAAGAAAACCATAATTGCAATAAACTTAAATGACTAATAAGGTAAAAGGAAATCATAATTTGAATGCTAGGTTAATGAGAATAAAAGGAATAAATTTTATTTAGATAAAGATTATTTGTGTAAAAATGAAAGGAAAGAGACCATATTATCTCAAATTTTGAGATATGGTGAAAAATTTTGGAAGGGGATTTTTAGGTTACAAGATATCTCATAGTCACTATCCCAAAAGGTAATGATCTAAATATTTTATGTATGTTTGAGTGATAGTCATGTTATCACTTTGTAATGTGATAACAAGGAGTTACAAATATCTCAGAGTTCACTAGTGATATTTAGAACTATAATGAAAACTCCAAAAGGATTTTAAAGTCATCAACCTAAACTTAATTATAGTTTATGAGAGATTTTTCAATTTAAATCACATGATATTTTATTTGTCAACGTGTTTCGAACCAACCAGTGTGGTTCATCATCAGGACAAGTTGAAGAAATAGATCAAGCTATGCATGTTAAATAGACAGAGCAAACCTCCAACGACTATAATTCATGACCAGGCAATGGCTATATTGACTAACGACTAACTTTGACTGGGAACAGTTAGATGGACTAGGACCAGAGGCATAAAAATAAGTTAATTTAATTTATTAAATAGGAAGTTAGTTATACTATCAATAAATTAAAAGTCAAAGGGAATATATATTATATATTTTAATATTATATATATTATATATATATATATAATATATATTATTTGATAATTAAGTTATTAGTTAGTTATAAATATATAAAATATAAAGTAAAGTGTTAGAATCATATTTTAAATATATAATAAAAATTTTGTTTATTTAATATCCTTAGAGGTTTTGAAATTTTTCAACTATCTAAACGAATTACCTAAAGTTTTTAACTTACTTTACAAAATTTTATATATATATATATGAATAGATAGTAATAAATTAATTTATTTAGGTAATAATTGTTATAAAAGGTATTAAAATTAACATTAGATAAGTCAAGAGAAGAAGAATAAAAATATTTAAATATCCAGGGAAATTAATCACATATCTAATTGTTAAATTAACTTATTATTATATAACAATACAAGTAGTAATATTAACTATCTGTTAAAACTATTAGGATATGGTATAATAAGAAAAAACCAAAAAACGAGAGAGGGAGGAAGGGAACAAAGTGACTAGGAAGAGAGTGTTGGGACCCTACAACTACTAATCTTCCAACCATCCTCTCTATTGAGGTTGCTCAATCAAAATCCCAGCATTGGGGAAAAAAGTGTTGATCTTTTTCACAAGCTTTCAATTATTTTATAGTATAACTATAAGTGTGGAGCAAAATACTAGTATGGAAGGGGTAGAAGCATATTGTAGAGTCTTTTAAAAAACCATGGTGTGACATAGTTTTGCAAAGAGCTAGACAATTTTATAATTTGTATTAATATGCACATCATAACAAGAGAAAGGGTACAATCCATCATTATATTTTTGTTTCATGTATGGGATTTTAGGGAAATAATTATGTCCCGTTTTATGGATTAGATTTTCATAATATGTTATATTATTTAATATTAGTTAAATAATCAAAATTATGTGTATTTTTTTACTATTAAAGCACTAAAGATACAAAAAAATAGTTGCAGTATTGAACGTAAACTTATTGTAGTTGTTTTGTGTTTAGCTATATTTTTATGAGTTGGCTATTGAATACGCAAGGTGGTTTTGAGATAAAAGATATGAAAAATATCATGAAGGGTTGTGACAAGAGGGGATCCAATGAATAATTTTGAAGAAATATTAATGATTTAGGAGCATTTTTTTAGTTTCTCAAAAATGAAGATGATATGTTACATGTTCACAGAGTAAACCCCCATAGTGTAATCTTGATGTTATGAATACTTTCCATGGTACCTTTGAAAAATGTGCATTTATGAACATTCTTCCTATTTTTAAGAAGAGTTAGACACTTAAAATTAGGCCATAATATGTTCTTAACATTAATGTAAATTTGTTAGATTTCTCCTATGTTAGGTATAAAGGTGAAAGAGTATATGCAACAACTAACAATTAGCAATATCTACATGTTTTGCATAGTGAACTAAAAAAAGAAATGAAGGTATCATATCTCTAGAACTATCTATAGCCTAACATCACCTATGCTTTTTTCATTGATTTTTTATCCTAATAGCACCCACTTTGACATCCCTTGTGACTCCCATTGGCACCCAAAATCATTTTTGACTAAACAGATAAGATGCATTAGTAGGAGTGAGGCCTCACCCCTCCTACCATAATGTAGTGACTTGACACTCTACTTCAACGAGTAGTCATGGACCTTCTTCTACCCCTTGTCATTCAGCCCTTGACAACAACCAATGTAATATTTAGTAGAGCAACTCAATCTTAGGAGCATATTGGTAAAGTTGAGCCAGAAGTCATTTCCTTCCAAAGGTAAATCAGGATCCTTGCAATGAAGTCCCCTATGACAAGTTGGCATGTGTCATTCAACACATGTTGGACCATGCTCTGATTTATAAATTTGTGGGATCATGCCCAACCAATAAAAATCTCACATATCGGATCTAAACCAAATCGCAGAAAAAGGACAATGTTGAATTGTACCTAGGAGCCAAGGTTTTCTTCACTATCGTCTTCACCAATCTAGAGGATAGAACATAGGTCCTTGGGAACTACCCTTAGTTCTTCAATAATTCTAGGCTTTTCATCATATTATGGATGCCATGATATAACCCTAACAATGAGAAGTTCCTAGAAATGACTATGTTGGTTCGATTACACTCGCACCCCATCAACTACCAACACGAAGACATATTAGAATACCTCGGAAACATGATTGGATCCTTCATCACAATTTCAAAGGTAACCAACAATAGAAAGTACACTGCATAATCCCATATATGTGTGTATAGGAATATAACTCAACCACTTCCAAAACGTATCAAAAAATCCTTCTAATATGAATACGTCATACGATCGCTACATTACAAGCATGTGTCATTTAGATACTAGAGGTGTCACATATATGGGCACCTTTTCAAGTAATTTGCCACGAACCAACTAAAACTACCAACTCCACAAGATCCAACTATAGACTCGAAGGGTTTTTAGTGACCTCTTACTAGAAGACTGACTCAAGGAGCCCCATCAGTAGAAAATCAAGCACACGATCAATTTAGCAATCACCATAATGCCCTAGAAAGTCTAAATTTAGTGGGTGATGATCTAGAATATGTCCCACAATCCATGGATTACCAACCAATCACACAGTTGGAGCCCTCTATAAGAAAAAGGAAGAACATAGAAAATAAAAATCAAGCCCCCATACATGCAAGGTTCTAAATGAAGAATCACCAACAAAACCCAAAGCTAAGAATCCCGGAGGAGAAATATGATCCAAAAACATACCAAAAAAGGAGGCAAATATTTAGGAATTAATCGTTTCAATGATCATGGAATATTGGAAAGCTAGAGATATCACTATGGCTCCTGAGGAGCAACTAAATCTATTTCAACACTAGCATAATAAACTCAAAGATTCTATTAAATTTCTTAGGTCTAGTCAACAAGGTCAACCCAATAAGCAATTTCTCAATCCCCTAAATTACCTTCATCAAACTCCAAGGAAGAAAAAAGGAAAGGATACAAAACCAAGATCGAGTTGATCCAGTGAGTAGGCCAACTCATAGTTAATTTAGGTAAATTCCATATGATAGCAAAGGTCTTCCCTCCTTCCCACCCCTTCGCCCAATGAACATTTTGTCTTGGAACATGTGTGGCCTTAATTGCAAAGGAAAACAAGGGATACTCAAAGATAAAATTAAAAAAGAGTGACCCTGTATAGTAATATTTTGGGAAACAAAATGATTTATTGAAATTTTGGATGAAATATCCTCAAAATGTTGGAATAAGTGTATAACCATTACCCTAGATGCCATAACTTTTGCAGTGGATTTAGCAGTTCTATGGAACCAAAAAGAAATGAATTTCTTGAATTGGTTCATTACAACTCACATTTTAGTAGGTCACTTTAGACCTCTAGGATTGAAAGAATCCAAATACATACTTTTTTTCTATGGACTGAAACACCTAGTGAAGAAATCCTAGCTTCTAAATTCTCTCTCACAACTTGGAAAACTCGTTTAGGGAGAAACTTGAATAGCTGGACGTTATTTCAACGTGATCAAATCAATTGAAGAAAATAGAGGAGCTGAGTGCTATTTGGATACATACTCCCATCTATCCCAAAACAACATTAACTCCATGGACATGGTGGACAACCAACCATCAACAATACCTTCATTTGG
This sequence comes from Pinus taeda, assembly GCA_000404065.3. Taxonomy (NCBI): domain Eukaryota; kingdom Viridiplantae; phylum Streptophyta; class Pinopsida; order Pinales; family Pinaceae; genus Pinus; species Pinus taeda. The sequence continues at coordinate 183,928 of APFE030927960.1, read as the reverse complement.
AACAATAGGAAAGCAGGTAAGCATCAAATAGCATATTGGTTAGATCATTTTTTTTGTGAATCTTTATTAGAAAATGATGTTTTCATGTAAGCCTCCATAATCCCCTATTTGGGCTTAGATCATTGGTCCATCAGTATGGAATTGGATCTTATATCGGTTCCCAATAACAGACCCTTTTACTTTGAATATTTTTGGTTGCATAATCATTCCTCTCATGAAGGAGTTAAATACTAGCGGTAACACCTAAGTCTCCCACACTCTTCTCTAATGATTTGATTTCAAAATAATAAAGAAAAAGCCCTTAAAACTCAAATATAAAAGTGGAATAAGGAAGAGTACGGAGATATCCTTCTAGAAAAAAAATCAACCAGAATCCCAAATGGAAAGGTTACAACAATAGATGATCCTAGGAGGGTGCACAAAAACACTAACATAAAAAGAGGAACTATCCTAATTCAACTCAAATAAAGGAGAACATAAGAAGAGTTATTGTGGAAACGAAAATCTAGAATGAAATGGCTAAAGGATGCGGAGAAAAATGACAATTGTTTTCACAAATGAATCTTCCAACGTCGCCACCATAATAGAATATTCTCCCGATTTGAACAAGATGAAAGAAATCCCACCAACAAGAAGGATCGTGAAGAAACATTGACTATCATTTATAGTAGCCTCATGAAAGAACTATCTCCAAATAGGGTTTTACCCATTGGCAATATAATATCTCATTTTCCCAACCTTATTGCTTCTAATCACAACATTTATCTCATGAGAGAAATATTCTTGGAGGAGGTAGAAGATACGCTCATGAGCATGCCTAAAAATAGAGGACGACCGAGATGGCCTCACAAAAAATTAACTTCAAGCATGGTGATCATTCACGGGCTTAGAAATTCTAGATTTGTTTAAAGAATAAAAAAAAATAAGATCCATGCTTCCAACTCTAAATGCCAGCTTTTTAACCCTCATCCCCAAATCCAACAACTCCATCGACCGAAGTCGGTATAGGCCCATAGATTTATGAAATGTAATATACAAGATCACCTCCAAGATCATTGCAAATAGGTTGAAGCACCTTCTCCACTTCCTCATATCCTAGGAGGAGTTGGGATATGTTAAGGGGTGCCAAACTCTAGATGGAATCATTGTGTCTCATGATTTTATCCACTCCCTGGAAAATCCTAGGAAAGTGGGCATGGTTGTACAAATATAATTTACTAGAGCCTTTGATAAAATAAGTGGGCCTATAGATACCACACTCTGAGAGCCTTTCAATCCTTTGAGGAATGGAAAAAAATGGACAAACTCTCTTTTCTCCTGATCTGTATACGTATGTGCTTGAGGATTATGTAAATTTAAAGTTAATAAAATCTGTTTTTATGGTTCTTTAAGTTGAATTCATACACATATTCAAACATGAATTCAACTCATATATTATAGAAAACTATAGAGAATGAAACCGTAACAGTAACCACAAAACAACAAGTGATGAAGGATTTTACCCCTCCTGGGCTATGTCTCTTGGTCTAGCTTGTAATGCTTGAACCTCTTTCATTATGCTAAAAAATGATTACAATGAGTTGGAGTGCTCAAATGGATTTAAAAACCATTCTAGTAGCTTTAGAGCTATCAAAAACCCCTATCTATCCTCCTTCTACTCTCAAAAAGACCAAAAACTGAGAATGTTATGCCTCTTTCCTCCTTTTCCAAGTTTTGTAGTTAATCACCCTGTGATTTGACCAAAACTTGGCTTGTGCACCCCAAATGCAGAAATTGTTTGTTAAACCTAGCACGATTCTATCTCAGCATGTGAATTTTTAGATGGATAATGGCACCTTTAAGTCCCCAGTCCCTTAAATTTTGGCCACATGGAACCACATGACCTAGTTGGTGCCAAAATTTGGGGGATTTGTCTAGCCCATGCCTACGTGCAGCCTTTGGTTATGTGGTCCCCATGGAACTTGGCACTGGCCAGAGTGGTTGGCCTGTTAACCCTCCTCTCAGTGGTATTTACCAGGTGCTCTCATAATTGGTTACAAGGGCGGTGTCTGGCAGCAGTTAGGGTGTAGTTAAGGATGGGCCATGACTTCATGGAGGTCATGGTATGTGGCACTGACGGTGGTTACATGGGTTGTCAGGTTATGGTTTAAGGTGCGGTTTCGTTGACTATTGCATTTATTAAAATTGCGGTGTTATCATGTTCACATGGTGAGGTGTCAAGACCCATGGGTTGGGCTATGGCCTAGCCCTTGGCCTCCCACCTGTGGTCCTGTAGTGTAGCTGTGGCCAAGGGCTAGGCCTTAGTCTGACCCCCCATGCCAATGTGGTACTCCCAAAACTTTAATAAACTTTTGCGCCCAAGGTTTAACAAGCAACATCGGTGGTCCAATGATAAAGGCCATGGTTATTTCATGTGAGGTCTTCAGTTTGATTACCACAGAGGTTCATTTGACCCTTAACCAAAATTTTAGTGGCCGCTGAGGTGCTGCATGGAAACCTTTGGTTGGGGCATGTGGCACCCTCTGGTTGTTGCACATCACCCAAGTCAACCTCTAATTAAATTTTACCCAATTAGTGCCAATAAGAAATTTCCAACTACCATTTTGTGGTTGACCCATGGAGGCGAGTCAGCGTGCCAAGTCTGCAAGACCAGTAAGTTGTATAGACTACTGAATGGGAAGCCCTACACACTAACTTTTTGAAAATTTAGTTGTTTCCAAAATCAATTAGAACTCGTTTCTAGGAGCATACGATGTCTGTTTTCTGCGAAACAAGTTGTACCAGATTTACAATGACGATACCTATCCAATCATTCCATTTTCGATCCATTCCAACAAATTTCATTTTTGAGCATATTTTTTATGCAACAGATCGCTCCTCCCCACTGGAATCTTTTGGACCCCAAAAGCTCTTTATTACTAAAAAAATAGATGAAAGTACAACCCCTCACCCTTCTAGTATCAACCCACTATAATTTTCTTGAATTCAACAATTTGAGATTTTCATGAAAACTAATCTTTTCCCTTGATTTTGGAGACCCTGTCTTGCTGTTGTAGATACCATCTTGTTGCAGTTTCCCAGAATTTGTATAATAACAAATTGTCCTTGAAGGAACAAACATATTTCCTCCTCGGTTTTCAATCAAAGTAATCTTAAACAACTTAAATTTCTTCTCACCTTAATCACTGTTGACATGACAATGTTTAGCTTGTCTTCCTTTGTACTTGGCTCGACTCTTGACCAAGTGCTTTTGCCATTACCATGCACCATTTCGAAACCCTCAAGAAGAAATTGTGGAGCCTATGCATTCTTTGTCAAATTTATTTGGAACTTTCTCTTTGATATTTTCACTCTTTAGCACCGACATCTTGTTCCCATGATTGTTCAACAATGATGCATGATGCTACATTTTTTCCTCATCTTGTTTACCATTTTTAGGAGGAAACATGTTAGAACCATAAAACAACTTATTATGACCATTAGAAACCTTAATGAAATTAGATTTTTCATTTGATGCATTTCGTTGAAAGGCCTCATTCACATCATCTTGATGTTTGAACATTAACAAAGAAATTTTTTTACTTGCATTCACAATTCTCTTCATTTGTCTAGCATGCATAAGAGACAAACTCATCTTCTTATGATGCACTCTAACTATGTACTCAATTTCATTCTTGAATAAGTGATATTTATTCTCATGGTGTTGAAAATTTCTCTCCTGCCGTAAAGTTATGGGCTTACCAAAACCATACCACATATATATAATGCCACTGCATCAAGCTCTACCTCATCTATGAAATTTGTAGTAATGGCAAATTTCAATTTACACTTTCTATTTACGTACAACTATGCTTTGTCACACACCCAACCTATAGGATAGGGCCTATGATGTGGAATAGTTTCCAAGTTCAAACTTTTGACAATGTTTTCAGAGATGAGATTGGCTTGAGAACCACTATTAAAAAGAGTGTCAATTTTGGTATGCTTTGAAATAATTCTAACATGGAAAAGCTCAATTCTTGTTTCATCATTTTGAGTATCACTAGAACAACTTTAATAACTAGTGCTTGCTATGTTCTTACCTTTCAAACCCATCGTTGTAATCTTGGTTTCATCTCCTAAATCAGAACCTAAGTCACGTTCTATAATTGCAATTGTTTTCTCCTTCTCTTTGTTTTTAAGTTTGTTGGATCTCATTTCTAGATGGAGTTTCCAACAATGATATTCATCATGGCCATTTTTCAAACAGTGTTTGCATGTGATTTTTACTATTTCCATTTTAATCGAAGCATTCTTCTTCCCTTTTCCCTTAAACTTACCCAATACTAGTGCTCTTCTCCTAAACTCTTGTGTATAGTTTTGAACACTTTTTCCTTTTAGTTGCCTAAAATCTGCCAATCCATAATAGCCTTTTGCATATAAGCTAATGGATAAATTTATCTTCTAAGTGCAGCAATAATATCAATCCAAGAGGTTGAGACCTTACCATGCTTTTTGATTTCCTCTTACGTTTTGGCTTCCCACCAAATTAGTGATGCACTCTCCAACTTTAATGAAGTGAGCTTAATCTTTGTTTCATCATATTTTATGTTTTGAATCCTGCAATATACTTCAAGTTGATGAGCTCATTTTATCAAGTCTTTCAACATTAACATCGCCACTATACATAGGCAATTCAAATTTAATATCAAGTTTCAACATGGGAGATTTACCATGTGCCTTTGGAGATTGTGGAGGTGTTTATGAAGGGGTAGTTATGGAAGAGGATGAATATGATTGTGAAGATGAATATGAAGGTGAGGATGGAGGTGAATATGATGGTGGATAAGATGGTGGTTTATCACCATTCCCTTTAGGAGGATTATCCTCATCTCCTCCTTTTCCTCCTGAGGAACTCTCTCCCTTTGGAGGCTTGCATCTCTCACCTTGAAATCTTGTGTTTCTCTCTTCATAGAGACATTTTACCATATAGTTCATGTCAAAGAGTTTTTTTATGAAATCTTTCTCATCTTCTGGCATCTTATCAGCTCCTCCTTCAAGAGACATTCTTACTGAAGCTTCAGAAACAAATTAAGGTGAAACTTGTGGTAGATATTGTGGTAACTATGCTCTCCTTATCCTTGTCCCAAACTGAGAACCTACACCCACAAGGTTTCCTTCTCCTCTCTTGATCTTCAACATTGTAAGCATGAGAAACACTTGCAAATGAATAAATCCTCAAAGTAGCAAGAAAAACTAAGCTCTGATAACAAACTTGATATGTATGTGCTTGAGGATTATGAAAATTGCAAGTTAATAAAATGAGTTTTTATGGCTCTTTAAGTTGAATTCATACACATATTAAAACAAAAATTTAACTAATAAATTGAAGAGAATAAAACCATAACAGTAACCACAAAACAATAACTGATGAAAGAGTTCACCCCTCCTGGGCTACATCTCCTGATCTAGCTTCCAATGCTTGGCCCTCTTTCATTATGCTCAAAAATTATGACTATAATGAGTTATAGCGATAAAATGGATTCAACACCTATTCCAATAGCTTCGGATCTATCAAAAACCCCAATCTAGCTTCTTTTTTCTCTCAAAAAGACTAAAATATGAGAAAGTTATGCCTCTTTCCTCACGGGCGAACTTGTAGGATGGATAAGGGCACCTTTAAGCCCCCAGACCATAAACCATATGACCAGGTTGGGTGCCGAATTTTGGGGGCTTCATTTAGCCCCTGTCTATGCAGGCCCTTTAGTTGTGTGGTCCCCATGGGACATAGGGTTGGTCCCCGTGGCTAGTCCCTTAATCCTCCCCTTGGCGGTTTGTGCTTAGCGATCTTGGAACTGGTCACAAGGGCGGTGTGTATTGGTGGTTAGAAGGCAATTAAGGTTGGGTCATGATTTCATGGAGGTCATGGTAGGCGGTACTGGTGGTGGTTACATGGGCAATCGGGTTATGGTTTAGGGCATGGTTACATTGACGGTTGTGGTTATTAAAATTGCAGTGTTATTATGTTCACGTGGTACGGTGTCAAGACTTGTGGGCTAGGCTAGGGCATAGACATTGGCCTCCCGCTCGTGGTCTCATGGCATAGGGGTGGCTAAGGGCTAGGCCTTATCCCAACCCCCATGCCAATGCACCACTCCAGAAACTTTAATAAATTTGTGTACTCATGTTTTAACAAGCAACATATGTGGTCCAATGGTAAAAACCACAATTATTTCATGTGAGCTCTTAGATTCGATTCCCACGGAGGTGAATTCCCTTAACTAAAATTTTAGTGGTCATCGACGTCCCGTGTGGCAGCCAATGGCTGGGCCACATGGTAGCATGTCGCTGGTCCAAATCACCCAAGTCAACCTCCATTCAATTTCAACCTAGTCAGCACCAATAGGAACTCGCAAAGTGGCATGCTATGGTTAGCCCATGGACTCCAGTCACTCTACCAAGTCAGCAAGCCCAGTTGGCTATACAGACTACTAACTCGACAGCCCTGCACACTACCTTTTTAAAATTTTAGTTGTTTCCAAAATTGACCAGAACTTGTTTCTGGGAGCATACAACGTTTGTTTTCCACAAAACGAGTTGCATCAGATTCAAAATGATGAGATGTATCTAGTAATTCCATTTTCAAGCCATTCCGACAAATTTCATTACTGAGCATATTTTTTATGCAACTAATCATCTCCTCTACATTTCTTTGCATTCTTCTCAATTTATCTCTTGACAAAAATTTCAACCCCTCGAGAGGAATTATGCAAGGAGACATCTTATCCCCCTTCATCCTTTTCCTCGTATTGGAAGGTCTTAATCGAGCTCTTCAAACAACACTAAGACAAGGATCCCACACTAGCATCCAACTTCACATCTCTATGGATCGCATTACCCACCAACAATTCATTGATGACACCATGCTAATGGGAGAACCCTCATTTAAAGAGGCTATAGCTCTTAAGAGCACCGTGGATGAGCTTATGCTAGCATTGACTACTTCAATCAATCCCTCCAGATCCAAAATATTCTCTTTCAATACCCATTGTGTGATCCAAGCTCACCTAGCACATATTCTAGGCTTCTAATGTAATACTCATATGTGCCTATGTAAATATTCTTTGTTTAAATTGAAATATTTTTAGTTGTGATGGCTAGAGAGATATAGTGAACTCAATTTGAAATATAGTATGGTGATGTAAAAAAAAAAAAAAAACTAGAGATTTACTTGGGAAAGAACACTTGAGTTAAAGAGATCATTACCTAGATCCGAAAACTAATGTGGATGGATAAGATTTAGACAAACTTATCTGAATTAACTCCTAAGAATCCCTAGGGGTTGCTTGACGATATTTAATATGATTGGAAGGAAAAAGTCTATTAAATCACTCAGTGTGGAAAGAAAACTGACTAAGGGTGAATGAAACGTTGTGGGAGAAAAACGAGGGCTTTAACAAAAAAGGAAGATACTTTTTCGAAATATAGGAAAAACCCTAGGCTATTAGGTTGACAGACCCTAGAAAGTGGGACACCACTAAGGAAAAGTTTTCTAGAGAAGCAAGGCATAAAAATACTTTGTCTAGAATCACAAGAGGTTGTTGATTTTGGGGTAAGGAGATACCAGCTTGGGGGAAACCCATGGTGAAGGTTCATGGTTGGGTGGAAAATTGTTCATCCCAAGCAGATCCAATTGGTTATCGTTAGAGTTTCTAGTTTTGTTTATTTAAATTAGTGTTTTTATCTTACCCATTAGTTGGTATGAAATCCATTCTATTTGTCTACAACTGAAATTCTATTGTATGTTATTTTTTCTTGTTTATAATTGATAATTATCTTTAATACTAAATTATGGAGACAACTACTTATTTGAGTAGCAATCTAAATGAGATGTAGATGGGTTATGCATGAGGCTCTTATGCACATGTTTTTCATTCCAATGAAGCGCTCATAGGAATTGGAATTGTTTAATGTAGTATATAAAAATTAATACATATGCAGAGTTTGCCTAACTAGTGACTCTCAATGTGTGTGTGTGTGTGTGTGTGTGTGTGTGTGTGTGTGTGTGTGTGTGTGTGTGTGTGTGTGTGTATAGAGAGAGAGAGATATATATATATAGATATAGATATAGTGCAGGTGGCTACTTAAATAATTTAATTCTACTTAGGGATAAATGCCATATCAATGTTTGGCAAGTTAAAGAAAAAGAAGCTTAACCTTGTTTGTAAGATGGGTGTCCACGAGCGACCTAAATGTTGAGACCTAACCATAGCAAAAACTTGTTATAGTTTCCTTAACTCATATAGGAGAAAGGGCTTTAACTTTCGAATTATAAGGTTGAGTGACTGAGGTAAATTTCCTGGTGAGGCTAAGAACGATTAATCTTAGTACGAAAGCGTTGGAGAAATTCATAATCAAGTTGTTTTGTTCTTTCAAAAAGGTGGAAATACCAAGTGTGGAATATAAATATATATTCATTCTAGAATATATAGATATAGTTATGGTAACAATGGAATGTCCTAGATATTTAAACCATAGATTGAAGAATACGCAGACTAGCATACATGATTGACAAACTAGAAGATGTTATTAGTAGTAACTTTCTCTATTCCAATTATAAAGAACAAGAGAGGACTAATAGACTTTATAACAAGAGTTAAGCAGTAATAGAGAAATAGATCTGAAAAGCTTCAATTAATTCAATAACTTATCACCATATGCATATTATGGTAAATTAATATATAGAGAGAGACATCATTGTCAAATGTTTTCTTAGAAAAGAATTAGAACTATAGAATTCATTTCTTTATTACTACAATAAAAAAGCCAAATTGCAGACAAAGAATGAGATCAAGTGAATTGTTCACGCTAGGTAGACACAAATAAATTATTTGTCACTCAACGGTTTTCTTTAATACGAAATTCATTGAACACACAAATAAACAAGCATCAAACCGATATTATCTTAAGAATATCTGGGAGTATTTCTCAACTTCAACACATGATGCAAGTTAACATTTAAATTTAATTTTATGCTTAACATTCTTTTGGTAATGCATGAATTAAATAACTTATGTAAACAAAAAAATAAATGTAAAACCAATTATTGGAACTGAGTACATATTAAACCAGAAGGTATCGATTTCTAATAACTTAACTATGCTTACAGGCTTCACACCAGGTTAGTACCTAGTTTCTCAGTCCTACTAGATTATCCAGAAGGGAAACTAAAATAGCCCATGCCAAAATAACAACTACAGGATGAGAAATAAAATAAATTAGTGTATGTGAAATAGAGGTATTCATAATTAGATAGCTTATACAAAACCAAAATAAATTCCATCAAGTGTATATATTCCGAATATAAAGTTATACAATTGTCACTTCACTAGGAAGCAATCTAGTAAATGAACAGTAGGCACAACTTAAAGTCATGCAACAATAGGTATAAACTAGAGAAAACAAACACTCATCTGGAAATTTCTCATCATGGAAGTAGATGAGACAAATTGACATGTAGTAATGTGAGAATTGTTAGTCAATGACCCTTCATATAAGGTAGAATGAGGTAATCAAGACATACATGAATACGGTCTCCATACCTATGAAAGGGACAACAAACCAAAAATAAATCTATTAAGCATAAATGAGAAAGGGCTCATAAAATACAAAAGGCATAACCTCAATTGCAAGCCCAAATTAAACACGTATAAAGGTTTACCTATTAGACGAGTTTTCATCGAGGTATTTTCCTCTTCCATCTGAGAAGGGGTCAATAAAAGTACCCTAATAAATAAGGCTGTCACTGAATATAACGAAGAAAGGAAAATCCAACTAAAGGTGGAAGGAGAACAAAAATTTAAGATGGGCATAAGCTAGTATTACCTAGTATGGGAGTTGAATGATTCTATGCCGAAAAAAATCGTGAATTCTCTCAACCATGTGTGAAGCAGAAAAACCCAAAAATAGAAGCCACTCCAAGACCTGATGCATTCGTTCCCTATATCTATGAACCAGAACCTCAGTTTGTCAGATGACGGTATTAATTCTAAAAAAAACTAATGTGAATCTGAGCAAAAGAAACCAAACATAAATTCAACAAACCCTACCTCTAGAGCACCCATAAACCTTTGCCAGGAGAGCGAGTCACTGAACATTCGAAAGGGAGTGGCTAGGATGCATGGAAAATTTTAGGGGCTAATATTCACATATGGGCTAATTTTCCATGTTTTTTTCAAAAGTAAAGTTTCCTCTATCTCCATTTTTTCCTAAAAATGATTCGGCGAAATTTTTAAGTATAAAATTATTTTACCTTATAAATCGCCGAATTTTTATAGATACTATATAAAGAATCATTGGGATTTGAATATTTTTACAAAAATATCACTAAACATTATATAATTTTCAGATTATGGACTAGTAAAGTTCGTTAAGATTTCTAAACTTTAAGATAAATCTCCATGCTTAAATTTTTCCTTGGATGCGAGTGAAATAAATTTAAAAAGGGTAAGTTGTGAGTTTTACAGAAAACCAAATAGTCATGCTCTATGGCATAGTCGCAATAAGGTTGCATACTAAGGGAAACTCATTATCCATATAAATAAAATCCTCAAATTAACCCGCTAGACACATGCAATAGAAAGGATGGTGACGCGAACACATTGCAAACTAGAGCAGTTGTTTGGATCTATTGTTATTCACTTTGCAACGCTCAAAGGAGGAGTTTCGCAACAAATGAAAAAATGAAAAGTTGAAGGAGGGGGTTTATGGTTAGAGAGATGTGATGCAAACCATCAGATGGCCTCAAAGCATCGTCACCATTCACAAAAACACATGTTTGAACTCTCCCATGTGACATGGACATGGTGTGTGATGAGTTGGGCCGACCATTAGCCACTCATTTTCCCAAACGTACAGCCATCAATACCCTCTAACATTTGCGAAATGGAGTATTTAAATGAGGTATTGTGGCATTAAAACTTTAGAAAATAAATCATACCGTACATATAATTTTCTTATACTCCCAAAGCTCACATTGGTAATACACCTAATTATCAATGAAAAACCATGTATAGAGATGCGTTCAACGAACATTATGAAACTATGACTATAATACAAAGTGATAAGTTTAGAAAAAATTAAATAAATGTATAGAACGATAGTTACCAACAGTAAAGGAGTTGTTCATCATCAATGAATCAAATCAAAGTTATTGCACGGGAAAGGAGTATGCATAAATGAATTACATATATGGTAAATCTCATCAACACCATAAAGGACAGTTATAATAAGGTATAAAAACTTTTTATTGTCCTAAGTAAGGTATGTAGGCATTATGGTTATATAATAAGTTCATGTTAACTTTCTTCATATATACAAAAAAGAACAAGTATAGAGTGGCCAACATTTCAGTAAATATGTAGCAGAAGATATTAACACAAGTTACTAATATAGAAAAAAAAAATTGTGCTAAAGAGGTGTGTGACATCTAATTATCTTCTCTCCCTATTATTTACCTTAGATCCCCCCAACTAATAATTCCCTTAAAATTGTTCACTAGAAATACCTCCTTCATAAACTCTGTAGAAAATTTGCCAACTAGACCTTTTATGTGGTTGCATAACCATCCTGAAATCAGTTCATCAAACATTTCTTATTTACATGATCTTAGTCCTTGTCACCCCTAAGGTTTTTGTCTGCTCCATCAAGAATGTTCGTAGATATTTTCTTTAGGGGTGAGCCACCAAAATATAAGAATGGGATATTAGCCATTCCACCCCAGAAAAGATAGGGTGCTGGAATCTAAGACCCTAAAACACTCAACAAAGTAATGGGTGTTGGCATTATGATGCATGTGTTGTAATTAATGGCAACCCACTTGTAGCAGAACAACTCACTTGTATATGGTAATCAGATGAATCTACAGAAGAGATATCAGATGTGACTGAATGCATGACAGTTGTGACAAAATGCAGGGTAGTTCAAAGAAACCAGTTCAGAAGTAATGTGCAATGGAAACTCTCTCAAATGAAAGCTCATAGTGTAGCATGTTAACAACAAAGAATTACAGATCAGACTACAAAGAGTGAATAAAGAGAGGTATACGCAGGTTCATCTTGACAAAGCTGCATATACACACAGATCACTAAACACAAGTAGCATATATGTACACATGCAATTTCACGGAAGGAAAAGTGTGTATATCTTGGAAAACTAAGTTTTTGGTCTGAGGTATTTGGTCCAAGGAATTTTGATCCATGGTATTGGTCCAAGGTATTTGATCTGAGGTATTGACCCTAGGTATTTGGTCCAAGGTTTTGGTCCTAAGTGGTTTTGATCCATGGTATTAAGAAAGGCCTAAAACTATATTAAGGAGGAAAAGGTCATTAGGCCAAGGCATGTGCAAGTATTGAATATCTGATGAAGTGTGAGATCCAGTATGCATCTTATTGGCTTATGGTGCTTTGTTTGATTTGAACCAAGGATGAACCTTAGTGGTTTATGAGGGATAAGATCTAATGATGGATCAGGATCTTAAGGCTTGAAATGAATTATCATTATATGGTTTGATCATGTATAGTCTTGATCTGAATATTGACGCATGTGTTGTTCTGCAAATATTATGATTTGGGTATGACTGAAGTCTAGAATAACTACAAAATTATGAATTAATATTTACAGACATATACGCTGGTTGGATTTGATGGAAGCATGTATACACGCTATTTCAACACATCTAAGTAGCGTATACATTATGTAATATGATATTTGAAGTTACAGGTGGATCTAACTATTGTTGCAGAATTATGGGTTCTTCTCTGTGTTCTGGTGACTGTAGTTTGATTATAGTATAGTGAATGTTCATATTGATTGATTGTGATTTGCTTCAGTGACGATGGGCTTTTAGTGATTCAGTTATGGGTGATTCAGAGATTTATGATTGAGTTTCAGTGATTGGTTAATGCAGATGTATTTGATGTTCTTAGTGTAGTGGTGATTGATTTTGAGCTTCAATGTTGATAATGGGTCCAGTATGAAAATTAGATGAAATGAGGCCTTCATGTGTGTTGTTGTCTACCAGGAGCATCCAATCTGAAAATTTATGAAACGTGGCCCCTGGAGGAAGAGAGAAGATTGTAGCCTTTTGCAGGTCGATGCCTACGTACTAGTAAACATATCGACTAGTACAAGAGCTAGGGGGTTGTAGCTCCCTTACAGTAGAAGATGGAGAATGAGAGATGGTATTAACCTTCTGCAAGTAGAAGGCTACGTACTGGTATGAGTCTGCACAAGTACAATGTTGTAAACAGATTTTCTTATTATTAAAAGAAGACATAGATGACAGCAGTAGGTGGTTTTCACCCACATTGGGTTTCCACCTTAAATATTGGTGTTCATGTGTATTTCTTATGTGTGATGGTTCATCCTGTCATTAACTACACATGGTTACTGTTTAATTTTTAATAAAGTACTGATGCATAGATTAAAGATCAACATATGATGAATTAACTAAATCATTAATTTGTTGGATATACGCTAGTTTCCTTAAACACAGTTGCGTGTAAAAGTGGGTTACCTTCATTGAAGTAGTGTATATGTATTTGAGTATGAAAAGAAAAAGATTATTGACTTGAATAATACTAATTCACCCCCCCTCTCAATATTATTTCCAACAATTGGTATCAGAGTAGGCCCTTTGGTAGAAGCTTGATCGCTTGAAGGAGATCTGTACAACAATGGGAAAGAAGCTAAAAAAGAAAGTGTCTCAGAAGAAGAAGACATATCAAAGGAACTATGACAGTGGGAGAGTCGATTGGGGATTATGTGGAAGAAACTCTTCAAATTCAGAATCACGTCAGAATGAAGATGAATAAACAAAAGAACTATCAGGTATGAATTTGTTATCCTCTGGTGACACATTTCTCTATCCATTTGAAGATGATGAAAGTGATAGTGAAACAACTGAATTTTCTCTTATAGGCAAGAGAGAAAAATATCAAATAGGGGCAGAATTTAAAAGGCTTACAAACAAAATTAGAGATCAACAAGATCTATTGGAAAAAAGGGAGTGTGCCTTCAAAGAAGAAGATACCAAACTAAAAACTCAATTAGAGGAAGGAAATAAGGAAAAGGAAGATCAATGTCAAGAGTTACAGGATGAAGTGACATCATTAAGAAACGAAGTAAATAAAAGGAGCACAACAATCAAGAAACTCAAAGACAGATTGAGCTACTACGAAAATTTCAAAGCTAAGATCCTCTCTCTAAAAGAAGATCTTGAAAAATCAAATAATTAGAATGAAGAATTACTCCAAGCTCTTTAAGATCAAGAAAATGAAGTTCTTTAATTAAGGCAACAAATGGAAGAAGGAAGAAAAGTTGAAGAAATCATGAAGAAACAATACCTTGAAAAGGAAGAAAAATATCAAGTTGAGGTAAATATCCTAAAAGATAAATTAGGAGAAAAGGATAAGCTTTTACGATTTCAAGATAGTGCTAATTTTTTGGATGATATTCTCAGTAGTCAAAGATCTCCTACCATCAAAATCAGTCTTGGTTTTCATGAAGGTGAATCTAACTCACAAAGTAAGGCAAGGAACTCTAATACAAAATCTGAAGTGCTCAACAAGGAGATGAGAGGTCAATCCCATCAACAACCAAGGAAAGAAATTCTTCAAAGAAAAACTTTTAATCCTAACTATAGAAGTGATAGTTATTTATTTCCTCAAATTAATAATGTTGAATGTTTTATATGTCATAATCTTGGAAATGTTCCAGCAAGATGCAGAAGTAGAATGGTTCAAGATCATCACAAAAAAATTTCATCAACTTCTAGCTACTTTAAGGGATATTTTTTCTTGCAATATGTTTGGTCACAAAGTCATTCACTGCTATAGAATAAATATGAAACATGTAAGATGTTATGCATGTAACAAGTTTGGACATATAGCAAAGTAATGCAGGACAAAATTTCGAGCACCATACCAAAAGGAGAAAACATCATCACACTCGAAGATATGGAATAAGAAGGAACTACAGTCAGAAAAGTGTGGCATGGCATAGTGTATAGACATGACAGACTCAGGGGAAGCAGAAAGTATGAAACTTCAATGTTCTAAATATCATACGCAAGTTTCATGAAGACAAGTAACATATATATCCAAGTTCGAAGATGCACAGTCGCGTATATGTAGTTTGAGAAAAATGATGTGGGACAGTCTCAGAAAAACTGATGTGATATGATTAAGACAATTATCAGTTATCCATTCTGTCGTAGATGACTACAGTCTGTGGATGTTAGTTAGAAGTGTTTTGATCCTCACAAGTTGTTGATAATTCGATGTATATCTGATTGATGATGATGCCTTGATA
The DNA here is from genome assembly GCA_000404065.3 of Pinus taeda. NCBI lineage: Eukaryota > Viridiplantae > Streptophyta > Pinopsida > Pinales > Pinaceae > Pinus > Pinus taeda. The sequence goes on along the minus strand of APFE030927960.1, from coordinate 168,577 downwards.
CTTCTTACTGATATATGCAATGATCAGATCCAACAGTGAATAGGTGAACCAGGTTCAGGGGGAGAACATGCTATGATTCTAACAAAGCATTGTTGGCATTATGTTTAGAAGTCATTGGTACTGTTGTGCCATACAAAAACCCCCCATTTCATAAAAACCTTTGTACAAAATTTTAATATGAAACGGGTCCATTTTAAATAAACTTAGTTAGATGTGTGCATAAAATGGTATTTACCTCATCGTAAGAAAATCCTTAGTAAAAGGACCGATGTAAATGAATCATTGTATAAAGCCTTTTAATTAAAAACAAAATGGTCCTTTAAAAAATATATAAAACCATTCTATATTGCGATAAAGCGATCGAAGATTGCATATCGCAATAACAAAGGAAACACACGCAAAAGTGAAACCTCACCCAATTCTCTAATCCGAAAGGGTAATCACAATCAGAAATTGCGGAAAACAAATGCCAAAAGTACATAGAAAAAGCCCCTCAACTCCTTCGATCTGATAAAGTAAATCGCAATCGGAAAATTGGCGGAGTCACATGACAAAGGGATACATCTCAAGCCAAAACCCTGACTGCGATCTATTAATTGGGCGCGCATCTCGAAAGGAAAATATACACTAAAATAGTTTGCATCCATTATATTGTATCACATTTTAGTAATTGGAGATATTTACAGCAATTGCTAAAGCCCTTCCCTTTGACACTCTCGATCGTCGATTTGCGATTTATCACCAATCGCCGATCAATGAAATCTAAAGCACGCTTGAAATAATCATTCAGTATATGAGCGATGAGATGGGAATTTATGATGTTATTTACCACGATTGATAGTTCGGATGGCTATTTAATATTACAGTTAAGGATAATTCCTTTAAAATATTTTATCCGTGGTAATCCTTAACTATTATTCATTTATCATATGCCAGTTAATGTAATTCTATTCATTGTGATATTAGCTTGCAGCAACACTATCTTTGTATTACTATTTGTAACTGTTTGTGCAGAGTTCATCCGAAACCAGAAATCCAGAGAAAATGAGGAAGAAATCAAAGAAGTCCACAACCACTCCTGCAGCCAGAGAGCCACAACCAAGCAAGAAAGGATTAATCTCAGATATGATGTGTCTTGGTCTAGGAAACACTAGCTGGGAGAGCATTTATAATCTGATAGAAGCAGAGGAGCCAGAAGAATTATCAAAGGAAGCCATAGCCGATTCAACTAACAAGTCAGAAGGAAATCTTAAAGAATTGGCTTGTTCTTATCTTCACAGGATAGCGACATAAGCTAAAATCCTACCATATACTGACGTAGTAAGATGGTTGGTAGAGAAAATTCCAGTCTCAGACATAACATTTTACAAAGCTGATGGGAGGATGTTCGGCTCATTCCAGCCTGAGGATCTCAGGAAAATGTACCACTTACCTCAACCTGAGAAGCGATACAACAAGGCGTTCCTACAAGAATTTTCGAAGGAAAATGACTCAGAGTCAACCCTGATAAAGAAATCGAGGCATTTCTTAGAAAACCACAAGCACGAGTCATCAGGTAAGTACTATGTTGACTCATTGGCTTCCCCTTATTGCTATGCTGGAGCTATGATGTGTAGGCTGTGGGGAATACATGATTCTGCCAAATTCACTATAGAGATGGTTCCCCTAATGGAAGCTGCAATCAATGGTTATGTTATGGATTGGGCTAATATTTTGTCTGATAAACTAGCCACAACAATTTTATAATACAGAACAAATGCACATAAAACTTCCCGAACCATTCCCCCTCTCTATTACGGTGCATACATTATGGATATTATTTGTTTCAATTTTGAATATCTAGTACTCGGATGGAGATGGACTCCCCAAGGCCCGAATCCAATACATATTTACTATAAGCAGTTATGGAAGGTGCATTACAAAAATCACTTGTATAAAATTTGCAATGTTTTTATTCTACCTGTATATTATTCTATTTCTAATAAGCCTACCCCCAGAATATCCCATGAAGCATAAATTGACTTGACAGCAGTAGGTAGTTGGTTCAGGGAGGAAAAATTGACCTATATAAGGCTTTTTGGTAGCCTTACTAAACCCCATGTTCTCCCCCAGTATGTGCCTGATAAATTGTTAGCTCGGGAATTGCCTTATCAAACAACAGTGGAAGGGACATCCAAAACACTTAAGGATTCAAAGAAACACATGTGAAATTTCCTCATCTATGATTGATAAGTCAGTTGATGTAAGACAGAAATTGGAGAAAGTAGATGAAACACTAACAAAGTTTCTCCCTTGGCAAGAAACCAAGGAAGGAAAAGCTGCAAATCTACCCCAAATTCAGGAACCACATAAAGAAATCGTGTTTCTTGATTAGCAATTTCAACTGATGAGAGCGGAAAGAGCGAATTCAAGATGTAGATCGGTGACTAATAATATGATTGAATTGATTCATGATACTCTTTATTTGTCAAACTTAATTTCAAAATGTTCTCCAGGGAAACTACCATCAATGAAAGCATTGGAGCAAACTTGGAAACAGGAGCTGGAAAAGAGGGAAATATTGATCACGGGCATTCAAACTTTAACATGGGAAACCTTTTTGTTCTTCCTTCTTAAACCATATAGTCAAAGGACAGCGATGAAATGCCTTACTGATGCAATTGGTTACATGATTCCTAAAAAATTTTATGCCACATATACTGCCCAGCTACATTCGTGATTGAGTCATCCTCTAGAACTGCAACCAATGCTTGCCATATGCCAGCTTAAACTACAGGATAATCAGCCGAAACAATGAACCATTCTGAATGACTGCAATGATGTCTATTTCGAGGAGATTTTCGTATATTTCTGATTTGGTTATACCAATTCACAACGTTTTTATTTCATAGTTAGTTACTTTAGATAGTATTTATAGACCCTCTCATGTTTTTAGAAGGGAGTCTTAAAATTTCTTATTAAGACTTGGATTGGGAGTTGCACTATTGTGCTTCCGATATATATTCTTTTATGAAACTGGACCTAAATTTTGAGTTTTAATGAAGAGTACTTTTTCGTGATATGCACTACTACTTCTTATAAAAGTATTTCGAAGTTAGAAAGCGAAATCCAAATGCAATTCATATCCGAGGGGATTCAAACACATATGGTACTATTATCTATGTTTTGCTTCATTCTTTTATGTGAACTAGCATTCATTCATTTTGCTATTATTGATGTATGTATAAGCTCTTACAACAATCTCTTTTACTTCTCACAATTGAATGTTCAAGAGTTGTTATTTTTCATCCATAAATGTGTCAATGATATATAAAGATCAGTGCAATAATGTTTTAATTATTACTTTGTTCAACTACTTGAACAAAGTAATTATCATATGAATAAATATTTTTGTTAAAAAGTAGAGTCATCTGTATGCCTACTTTTCAATAAGAACCATTAAGAATTGCACTAAGACAAAGACTTCCTAGGATAGATTAGTTAATTATATTGTTGCATTTTAGAATAAATCTTTCACCATTTTCCATTAGATATAAGTAAATCAATCACTTATCCATCCCATTCATAAATCATTGGGAAAATATCCCATTATCCCCAGTCGGAGCGACCACACCAAACGGAAAAGGAGCTGCCTATAAGGTCTGGAACGGGTGGTTTTCCCTGATGTTGATGTGGCGATTTTCGAGGCATCAACATTTTTGGCAAGGGAAGGAGGACATGAACTATGAATGGCTAGCAAACCCAAATCTACAATCCATTTTGAGAGTAAATCTCCCTCCACATCACCTCCGACTTCCCCCTTGCATGTTGGAACTCCAGTTTTCAAGCGAGAAGTGAAGGAGATAACGACCACTCTTCAACCCCAAAATATCTCA
>APFE030927960.1:94294-132582 GCA_000404065.3 Pinus taeda | reverse complement strand
TAAGCATGATTAAGTAAGTTTTGCTAATGGATGACTATTTGTTTAGATTTTGACTTACTTGCAGGCATCCTGCAGCTATCTGAACATCCTGCAGCCTTTTTGTTAAACACAATGTTCCACGTGTCGGTTTGCCAGATGAGCCACATGGGCACTTAGGGGTCAACGTGCTCGAGGTTCCTATCCTATTTTTCCAGCCATCCACGTCATCTTTATCCACGGTCAAAGCAGGGCAAGTCACGGTCAACTCAAGGCAGTTTAGCGGTGATTGTGAGCTGCTTGGTCACGTCATCCTAAACGGTGATTTGTCCACGTTCTACAGATGGCAGGGGACATGATCCAACATGGGATTCATTACCCATGACGACAAAACCACTAACTCCTCCACGCAGCCGCATGAAGTGTCAAAGAACCATGAATACGCATAACAGTTCATTTACTTTTCAGTTAATTAGTTGCACGGATAGGCTATCTTAGAAACTTCTATAAATAGTTGCGTCTGTGTACGCTCATTAAGCTTTTTTATCAGTTGTATTTTGATGAACCTGTGTTATATTTTAAAGCATTCTAAACTCTGTTTTTAGTGCTATTCTAGCACTCTGTTTTATACATTTTCTGCAATGAAGAAATAGACATAGCACTGTTTTGAAGTTTCCAGATCTCTGAGTTTTCCTTGTGGCTGAATGGACAGAGGGCCCCTGCTCATTTCTGCCACTGTAAAGTATTTTATGTGCAGTACCTTTTTCTTTACTTATTTATTTCCTTAAGCATGTATAGTTTCTTTTATTTGTTTTCCTTTCTTTCAAGCTGATCAGTGTTATTTCCTTGCAGATTTCTTTTAGCCCGGGATTTGTGTGTGTATTTGCTTTAATGTCTAATGGTAGTTGCAGTTGTCTTATTCATTATGCTACCCTCTTTACTCTGTTTTTCTAGATTAGCTTTAGCATAGTTTTACAAGTTGGATGCTAACTAATTTATGCTCTCTTTATCATGAATAGCTTATCTTTCAAGAGAACAAAATATTGATTAATTGCAGCTTGTATTTGAGTAGATTTGGCTTGTGATACTAACACTTTTTCCACTTGTTACACATAATCACATATGTAGGAGCAGTATGTTGGAAAAGGTCTAGTAGTGTTACAATTTGTCAATTAAAGTAGATTAGAGTTTTTTATCAATTCTTGGATTTGTCTTCAGCTACCTTCTAATCGTGTTTTATGCAAATACGCAGTAGAAGCAGAGAGTTAGAAGGAGATTATCATTAACATCAATCCTTGAAGTGATTTTCTTATTTCTTTTATTTGCAGCAGTATGGATAGAGACTAATGCCATTGGATTGTGGTCATTTACTTTCAAGTCATTTTGATTTATCCATTTTTTCAAGTTCTTTTCTCTTACAAATTCAGCAAGCAATTAGAAATCACCATCACACACACTTTCACTCATATAGAAATCACTTTCACACACTTGCACTCATTTTTCTATAATCATCATTCCATTTTAGAAAGATAAGTTAATCATAAACAACCCCCCTAAACAACAAAAGCTCTAAGAAAAGTTACTTAAGTACATATAGTACACCCTCACTTCATCAGCTTACGAGCCCCGGGTTGACAATTAATACTAGCAATTTAGATAACAATAAATTGACTAAACACTACCCAAGAGAATGGTGTTATTGTAGGTAGCATGAAGACATAGCTATTTGAAGACATGGATATTCGAAGACAAGGCTTACTTAATCACATAATGATGAAGAGTTCTTACCTTATGATGATAGGTTGATACTCACATATGTTGATTATCATGGTTGATGCTTATTAGATGTGGGATGTTCCCTTCTGATGACACATGGTTGATATATTGAAGGTTCTTATGGAAAGATCATGCAATTCTTGACGATGATGTTATGATCAGAGATGATGACTATGGTGTTTTCACATACATATGATGTAATGAGAATGATTTTGTGCTATTACTTGGAAACATGGCATATGATTAGTTGATTCATGGAAGGCTATCACAAGGCTCTTTTTACTAAGGAAACAAACTGATCTTGATGAGATCAAGAAGATGAGTTGATATCTATATGCATACATACTTTGTCACAGGTTGATGATATTTACACTGTCATATCTTGGGAACTAGTGATGGACATATATAGGTTGTTGGTCTGGATGTTGTTGACATATGCTTATGGAGTAGATCATACATGGTGTATGATAGTTGTTGATGACTATCATGGTCTTGTTTAGATATTTGGTCTCTTTTATAAATGTCATCTATATCATTCGACGTAAAGGTCATATAGAGACCCGTGATGTAATAATTTGTCTTTGTCTGTTGTAGTCTTTTGATGAGTCCCTTTTGATCATATGATGTAATTTGTAACCCCACTATGCATGGGAAGGATGATGTAATAATTGATATATTTCAATCATGTATATCCCCACTTGGTAGGGAGGATGAGTCAAATTCATTATATCCCCACTTGATTGGGAGATTGATATTTGTATGAGTCTTTGATGATAAGAAGTTCAAAGTCACTTAGTTGAATGATAGCGTCATGTTTGGAAAATATTTGCATCTCAGGGGGAGTTTAATCAGAGAACTCAGCATGTTCTCAGGGGGAGCATGGATGATATAATGCATCTCATCATGTACAAAGTGGGAGTTTAATCAGAAAATTTAGCATGTGCTTAGGGGGAGCATGATCAATGTTTATATTCAGCTTTGGTTAGCCCTTTTCCCTTGATATAAAAGGGGGAGAATATCCTGGTCCACCCTTTGCCCTTGATGTCAAAGGAGGGGAGTATTATGGTCTTGCTTTTTATCTCTAACAGTTTCTACAGCTCACGGTAATCAACATCAACATGGTTCCCATCAAGTCCAAAGGGGGAGATTGTTAGCATTATGATGCATGTGTTGTACTTGATGGAAACCCACTTGTAGAAAAACAACTCACTCGTATATGGTAACTAGATGAATCTACAGAAGAGATATCAGATGTGATAGAATGCATGACAGTTGTGACAAAATGCAGGGCAATTCAAAGGAATCAGTTCAAAAGTAATGTGCAATGGCAACTCTCTCAGATGACAGTTCACAATGTAGTAGGTTAACAACAAAGAATGAAGAAAAAGAGGTATACGCAGGTTCATCTTGACAAAGTTGTGTATACACGCAAGTTCACTAAACACAAGTAGCGTATATGTACACACACAATTTCACAGAAGGAAAAGCATGCATATCCTGGAAAACTAAGTTTTTGGTCTGAGGTATTTGGTCCAAGGTATTTTGATCCATGGTACTGGTCCAAGGTATTTGATCTGAGGTATTGACCCTAGGTATTTGGTCCAATGTATTGGTCCTAAGTGATTTTGATCCATGGTATTGAGAAAGGCATAAAACTATATAAGGAGGAGAAGATCATTAGCCTAAGGTGTGCAAGTATTGAATATTTGATGAAGTGTGAGATCCAGTATGTAGGTTATCATCTTATGGTGCTTTCTTTGATATGAACCAAGGATGAACCTTAGTGATTGATGAGGGATAAGATCTAATGATGGATTGGGATCTTAAGGTTTGAAATGAATTATCTTTATATTGTTTGATCATGTATAATCTACATATGAATACTAACGCATGTGTTGTTCTATAAATGTTATGATCTGGGTATGACTGAAGTCTGAAATAGCTACAAAATTACGAATTAATATTTATTGACATATACGCTGGTTGGCTTTGATAAAAGCATGTATACACGCTAGTTCAACATGTCTAGGTAGTGTATACATTATGTAATATGATATTTGAAGTTATAAGTGGATCTAACTGTTGTTGTAGAATTATGGGTTCTGCTCTGTGTTCTGGTGACTGTAGTTTGATGATAATATATTGAATGCTTAAATTGATTGATTGTGATTTTCTTCAGTAACGATGGACTTTCAGTGATTCAATTATGGGTGATTTAGAGATTTATGATTGAGTTTCAATGATTGGTTAATGTAGATGTGTTTGATGGTTTTAGTCCAGTGGTGATTGATTTTGATCTTTAATGTTGATAATGGGTCCAGTACGAAAATTAGATGAAATGAGGCCTTCATGTGTATTGTTGTGTACCAGGAGCATCGAGTTTGAAAATTTATGAAACGTGGTCCCTGCAGGAAGAGAGAAGGTTGTAGCCTTCTGTAGGTCAGCGCCTACATACAAGTAAACATATCGGCTAGTACAAGAGCTATGGGATTGTAGCTCCCTTCCAGTAGAAGTTGGGGAATGAGAGAAGGTAGGAACCTTCTGCAGGTAGAAGCCTGCGTACTGGTATGAGTCTACACCAGTACAATGTTATAAATAGATTTTCTTATTATTAAAAGAAGACAAAGATGATAGCAGTAGGTGGTTTTCACACAATTAGGTTTCCACCTTAAATCTTGGTGTTCATGTGTGTTGCTTATGTCTGATGGTTCATTCTGTTATTAACTGCACATGGTTATTATTTAATGTTTAATAAAGTATTTATGCACAAATTAAAGATCAACATATGATGAATTAACTAAATCATTAGTTTGCTAGATATACACTAGTTTCCTTAAACACAGTTGTGTGTACTCATGGGTTACCTTCATTGAAGTAGCATATATAAATTTGAGTATGAAAAGAAAAATATTATTGACTTGAATAATACTAATTCACCCCCCCTCACAATATTATTTCCAAAAATGGGTGCTAAGCTCTATTTGGGTTATATTCAAGGAGGGAAAGAACTATTGAAATTATTGTGAATGAGAAATGCATCCCAAACCAATCCTCCATATATTGAAGAAAGAAACTACTGCACATGGATATTCCATATGGAATCTGGGAAATTGTAATAAATCTATCATTCAGCACCACAATTTCTAAGAAGTTAAAGGTGGAGGTCTATTAAGATTTTGGAAGGACTCACGGCATCAGTTGCCTAAATTTTGACAACAATATGAACTAATTAATCTCAAGACCTTCTTGATCAACAAAGGATACACAAAGGTCAACCAATATTGAAAAACATAAGAACCTAATACCTGCTGGTGGAAATCTAAATCTATTAAAGGCTGGCCCTTAAATATTCCATGCCAAGAGTGGTCTAAGTTATAACATCTCCTATTTCCAAGAGTAATTCCTATGGAAGTGGGAAGTGAAAATATTATATGGGCTTATTATCTAGAAGGGACCTTCACGGTCCAAAAAACATACCACATAGTAGAAGCTACATACCAAGTTCCCACAAATCCAATTTGGCTCTAAATTTGGAGGTTGCAATCTTGGCCAAAGATACAACATTTCTTGTGGCTCATCGCAAGGAAAATTTCATTAACCTAGAAAAAAATATTCAAAGATGATATGAATCCCTTTTTTCTATCATCTATGTTTATGATACCAAGGAACAAAAAAGCAGATCATGATCAGATGTGTTTATGCAAGGAAAATATGGTCAAGGCTATCCTCAAGTTCAAGAAATCTGACTAAACAATATTCAACCTAATGAGCACCATCTCATAATAGAGATCCTTCCCTCTCCAATGTTCAATACAGAGTTTGGCCTACTATTTATTTCTTGGCTTCATCATTTGGTATCTCTAGAAAGAACAAAATAACTTAATCTTCAAAAATATTTCTTTAGATCCCTATTCAATTTCGAAGAGAAATCTAGAAAGGTTTTGGGAAACCACTCTACTCTTCTCCTAGTTAGCCTCATATTGGGAAGTCTTTCCACCATAGGAAATGATTATTTCCTCCCTCGCCATTCATCAACCACCAACATTGTTTGCCATTTTTCCCCGTCCTCACCTTTTCCTCACATCTCCATCCACATGGTCTCCACCCCCATTGGGATTTGTCAAATACAACTTTCATAGTGCTACAAAAAGAAACCTAACACCTGCTATCTATAGGGGAATATTTCGCGATGAATAAGGAAATCACGTATTCATATTTCTAGGAGCCTTCGTATCATCCAGCAATAATTTTGTTGAGTTTTACACGTCATAGGTAAGAATGTAGACACCCAAGAAATAAGCATCCAATAGTGTTATAGTGGGGGGCGATTCTAAATTAGTTATAATGACTCCAAAGAAACTTTATCATGGAGCTCGCATTGAAAATCTTTCCAAGAGCTTAAGACTTGATAAATTTCTTTATAGAATTGTCACCCTTATCACCCCAACCATCATTGGCTTTTCCACCCTGTTGACGGTGCTGGACCTGCCAACATGTCAAGGGGATCTCCCCGGTAAAAAATCCCAATTAGATTTCAGACCGTTTGGTGTAGGACTCCCAAGAATGGGTCATAAGGTAATATCTTGACCTTGATGTCGCATAGAGGCAAGTAAGATAACTTTGTCAGTAGCAAGAGTGTGATCGTTACAGTGAGTCAAGGAAGGTGAATGAGAGGTTCTAACACAAGTGAGTTGGGATGAGTGCACCCCTTGACAACCTGTATTAGTACTCAACTGGGAAGGGAACACACGAGCGAATATGCATCACAAGTTGTAAAGTAGATCAATTGACAATCCAAAGTGATGGTTAAACCAACAACACATCTACAACAAGATTCATATAATTTCATACGAAGTAGTTCATACACAAATACATAAGTATAACAACATACATCATTAAAGCAACAGGAGCAGTCCAACTACAATAACAACATATGCATGAAAATGTGTTGGCTCTTATTATATAAAGAAGTGTAAGTTCCAATGATACAATACATCCATGTAAAATTACTAGCCCCAGCAGTGAAACGTTATAGCCACATCCACCTACTCCTCCAAAGAGATGAACTAGCTCCATGGAGTGGAGAAGCCAAAGCACGTTACAATACTGTCCAATCTCTTTCCAAGATAGTCTTATCATAAGCTTGGCTGACCAGAAGCCCATACAATGAGTTATGAGGGACTATTTATAGCAAAGGGTGGGGTGGCCCTTGACATTCCCCTTTGTGACTTCTCAACTACCCTCATGACTCTTCACCTACTCTATGAGTGTTACATTCAATATTGACACTTGACTTACACTTGACATAAATCAGCATTACAATGCACATGTACCCATGTCAATGCAATGGCTTGAGCAAGCCAAACTAGACATCACTCTGACTTAGACACCTATAGAAGTCCAACTACTCAACATCCTCATGCTGATCAATAGTAACATATTTATGCCAAGCTCTGTAGTCTCTGATAGCGTTCGTGTGTTCCATGGTGACATCCCTCTGAAACCTGACCTTCACCTCCATAGAATCTGGGTACATTGCTTGGGCTCCTCGGTCCAACTCGTCTGAAAGCATGTGCATTATTGTCTTCAATGTGGTCAAACCAGCAACATACTTGTGCATGGTGTCTGCACTGATAGGCATGTCTAGGCTGGTGGAAATGTGCATCAACTCGTCAAAGTACGAGTCAAGCTCTAGTCAGACTTTCTTCTTGGTCTTCACTTGGGTGAGGGTCCCAAGTGATGGGATCACATGTGTGCGCACCACAAAATCCATACTCTTGAGTACTCGTGCCTGGGAAGCCTGTATGCTAGTGATGAGTTGCAGGAGGTCTAAATAGTTCTATATCTTACTCCAGATATGTGCTTTCCACTCGACCACATTTGGCCTCATCATATTTGGCAAGTGAAGTGGGGCTCCCTTGTACTTCATTGTCCATGTTTGCATGTCATCAACAACATCATGTATTTTCATCAAGATGCATGCTCTCTTAACACATCATTTTTTCCATCTATTGAGATGGACGACCACCTTGTGCATCGTACCAAACTTGGAGTACAATGCTTGCATAACTGTGTCAAGGGAAAATACTTCATCTAGTATTACCTTCTTCATTTTAGTTGAGGCAGACATTGTCACCAATTCTCGTCCTTGCTTGGCCACATGTAGTTGCTTCACCATTCTCTCATTCTCAGCTATGAGAAAATGAACAATTTATCTAGTGGCTTCGGCATACACCCTGGTTGAATCAGCCAAACTAGCTAGATGCTTGTGCACATCAGTAACAATCACTCATTCTTCAACTTGCGGAGGGGATGCTTGATCCTTCGGGGTTGACACTTTGCGAGACTGAACAACTCTATGTTGGGATTCATCAAATGAGATTTTGTGAATCTCTTCTTTTGGTTGATCACCAACGATCTCAGTGCCTCCTTGGTCATCTGATACTTGCTCTTCTTCTAGATGCATTGAAGTGGGTGAGTCGACTTCTTTGTGGTGAGGCATGAGTTCGATATCTTGTTCCAACTCATGTTTCTCCATGTTTGCATCCAACTATTTAAGTGCATGTTCTATCTCATGAGAAAATCCTTTCCCCTCCAATGGTTCATCATGTTCACCTGATGCCAGTGATTTAGATGAAGCAACTATTTTATTTGTCTGCCTGCACATGATGCAAGCCCTATTGTATTTGTTGTTGTTGTGCTTCCCTCTCCTATTTATGCATCTCTTGTTCCTTTTTTAGTTTCTCTCTCAGCTCATGCAACTCCTTCTCTCCTTCTTTCATTCTCTTCTTATTCTTCTACCTTCGCGCAATTCTCTTGTCACGTTGGTGCATCGTTGCCTCTGTAGCCATAGATACTTTCTCTACAAGAGGATATGCTCGAAACTTGCAACTTTTCTCCACCTCCGTGCGATCAACAATCTTCCTCTTCCCTTTGTTGTGCCTTGGTATGCTTGGATATACTACCACTGCTGCTACTGCTGGTGCTCTCTGTGATGTTGCTTCATGCTTCTTCGCTAACCACTCCACAGCGAATCTGGCTGGTTCATTGGGTCTGGAGAAACTATAGAAATATCTCCATGGGTCCTCCTCGGCCCAATGAAATTCCCTGTAGATCCAATTAAACTGAAGTCTCGTGTAGTGATCCTTCACAATGCAATGTGGGTCATATGGATTGTATCTTCAGAGGTCGAACAGATACTTTTTCATTAGTTCTGCTTCGACAACTGCTTGCTTAATACTCTAGATCTCATATAACCCAATCCACAATGGAAGAGTGCGCCAAGGTGCCTTCTTCTTCTGTTGTATTCTAGTTGTCAATCCTACGGATATGTGATCAACTACTTCTTGCATGACAAGTACATCCAAGGCAAACTTTGGCAGAACATGCGGAGGCCTCTCCACACTGAAAATTTAGATGAAAGTGTTGGACCGTGAGGCATACCAATCTGCAATACCTATCAATGCCTCCATTACTTCCTTTGACATGTAGGGTGGATCTTGTTCAAATATCATCTTGTACAAAGGGATGACAAAATGATCGTATAGTCGTGTGATTACTCCTTTGAAGCTACATTTAACAACAACTTGAAATATGTGTTCACGATAGTCTCCATCGGTGACCATGCCCACTCCAAGCCTGGGAACTCATGTCAGGCACAGACTGCATCTAGGATGTAGGCAGACATGTAAATCTCTACATGCATACCTCTGGGTGACTGCCAAGCCTTTGTGACTTGCTCCTTTAGTGGATGAGCCAGTATGTCAAACCAGTTACATAGTTTTCCTTCTCTAGCCACTTAGTCCATTGTAACCACCCAACTCAGTGGGAAGGTTTCCATGATTTCTTGGCCATACAGTCAACAATAAAATATGATAATGTATTGGTAAGCCTTCCTTAATATCTTTGTCTTATAGACATGGTTGGGTGTCATCCTGAAATGAGCTGGCTCCTTTACCCAATCCTTCAAAATGTCTCTGGAGTTAGCACTGATGTTGGGCAAGCTGAATGGAGTATCCATGATAGTCACATGCTTTGACATCTGATACATTTCATCATAATCCTATTCCTAGAAGGTTGCAAGCTTCATCCCACTGAAACGTCTCAAGGTCATCATCTTGGGGTTAGTGTGAGAGACGATCCAGTGTATCATGTATGTGCATGGGAACATGGGATATCTACATGCAATCAGGTACAAGCTACACGTGTGAATGTTCACGTACACCTAACAGTCTTTGAGGTGTTCCCAAGAGTGCATGCAAATGTTTCATTGACTTCTTGCCACTTTAATTTGATGTCCTTGTCTAGATACAACTTTGTATCTTCATAGATCGGCAGAATAGAGGACACTTGCTCAACTATTGCTCCAGCTGCATTTCCATTAGTGTCCTAATATCATGCTCTCTTAGAAGCCATTGGGATAGATGAAGACCTGAAAGATCTGGATACAAGCAACATGCATGGCAAGAAATCTGTCAATGAAAACAAAGAAAGTTCCGAGGAATGACACAACACATACCTGGGAAACTGATGAGCAAGATTGCACAATTTCTTCTGGGAGGATGGGTGACTAGTTGCCAAAATTGCCCAAAATGTAGTCTAAATTGTCTGGGAGGTAGGAATGGCTACTGGATCTATGCAATGCACAATCTAGATTCATTGTTGGCTGTTGGGATTGCACAATGCACAATTCTAGGTGGGAAGGATTGGAGGCCCGAGGACAAATTTGCACAATTTCCTAGGCCGACAATCATTTTCTTCTAGAAATGTGAAAAACAGTCCTGGAGGCCAGTGTTGGGAAAAAAATGTGCATTTTTTGAGAGAAAGGAAGAGCCTTCCTTCCCCGAATTGTGCAAAGCAGTCTCAATGAGGTAGAGTCCAGGCCAAGATTGGCTCGACTCGCCAATAAGACAGTGAATGCATGCTGATACTAAGTGATAGCAGAAGTCATTGAAAGTGCATGAAAAACATGAATTAAATATTTAGCAAACAGATCAACACACATGTGGGTGAAGCAGTTCGCCAATTGGGAGAACGTTCGTGCAAAACAATTTCATGCATGCAACAGGAGTGAGATAGCAACAAAAACTGAAACAGAGCTAGGAGAAGCTAGTATACCTGTAAATGACAACAAGCATTCGAAGAAATAAGAAAAAAACACTCATACATGAGAATACACAAAAAACAGCAGAAATGCTGAAAAAGAAAAGTTGCGACCACTTACCCGTGAATAGCTAAGTTGGATGTGTTGAAGAGCCCTAGATTTGTTGTGGGATGTCATAGCTCCAAGATTTATGTGAAATAATGAGCTCTGATGCATCGAATAAATAAGTTTGGGCTCATGACGCGCATGCCACAAATCTAAGAAAAAGCAACACTTGGAGGGAAACTTCTAAAACAACTTTACATTAACCCCCAACTGCTAAAAAAAGCTCCGTGAATCATGGGATGCCTTTTTCATGTTTCCTTTTTCTATTTTGGGAAGAACTAGTCATGCATGCATGCAAGTCAAGTTTCCTTGGTCTTGGGTGGAACTGGTCAACCGGACTACTCATGCATGCAGCTACTCAACTGCTTGAGAAAAATGTGCATTTCTAGCTGGGAGTTGGTCTGACTAGTGTTACAAATCCATTTGGGCACATCAAACCTAACTTGAATATCAATACTATTAGGGCCCATCAACCCCTAGTGCAGTTGTTACATTCCCTAAAGAAGTTAGTCATTAGAATGCCTCACTTCCAAACAAGTTTCATCATTGAAAACATCCAAAAACTACCTCTAAGAAGACCAGCGCAGGTAGGCATTCATTAGGGTGTGCTTCAATGCAAGCCATACACTGACAGGGTGCTATGCAGTGCACTTGGTTGCCCTTTGGCCTGCGCAGGGTGAATTTGAGCAAATTTTCGTGAGGGATTTGGAAGCCCCTAGAAGTTTCTCAATGCCGCCTACACCTTTAAGTTCGCATTTGTATGAGGAAGGGAATTAGGAAACATCAATCCCCTATCCCTTCTTCCATGGAACTAATTTCTAAATTTAGAAAGGCATTCATTATCACCATTAATGGCATAACCTCCTTCACTCACCTATAAAAGAGATCACGCATCTAAGAGATTAGGGGCTGAAAAATATTGAGTTGTAAGGAGATGTTGTTGATATGAGATTAGAATTGAGTGCAAGTATTGTAATAGTGTTGAAGTGTCTTTCTTGTCATGAGGTGAAGAGGATGGGATTGAATTGGAAGTGTCGTTGGATTGAGCTCATATGGGTTGTAATTCTTCCTCTTATCAATAAAGTCTTCAAAACTTTTTCCCTTATTCTTGTGTTATATGTTAATTCTTTCATATGTATATCATGTTCTCCATTCCATGTTATTTATAAGCAATAGAACATTATCATGTGCTTTGATGGGTTCTTGTTTATGTATGTGTGAAAGTACTTCTCAAGTGATTTAAGTACGGGAAGGAGTAACAAAATCGGTCAAGCGAGATAAGGAACAAGTGGAGGCTACAAATAGGTTCTCCATTCTCTTATTTTATCTATTGTTTATAGGAAAGGTGGAGATTACATTGTCTTTTGTTTCTAGATCTGCTACTAAATCTAGAGGGTTAGGCATTTATTCAAGAACACTAAATTTTCTGGAAACAACTTCCTAGGAGTATTATGTAATTTCTAGGTAGAGCAGCTGACTACTACCCAGATTTGCACAAATTTTGGGCTAAGCAGCCCTGGTAGGGAAATTTGGGCAAATCCTGTTGGGAGTGTTGACTTGCAGGATTGTGCAATCCTAGAGCCCAGCATGCTTCTAGAGAGGATTGCACAATTTCTAGAGGGAAGGTTAGTTTCCCTCTAGAAATGCACAATTTTCTAGGGGAAGTTGCCTGGCTTGCAACTGGAACAAGTCTGAGTGAACAACTCGTGAAGGGAATTGATCAAACTATGGTTGACAGGCTTCCTTTGTGCATGAAAAACACTGAAGCTTATGTACTTGACAAAGAAAGACAAAGTGTTGTGTAAGGTTGATAGGGAGGCTCCAAAACAAGCTAAGGAAACATTTTGGAGGGTGGTTGTAGCCGATACAACACACCCACATTCACCACTTAGCAATTAAAACTATTGATAATATTTCCAACCTTGGAGGCTTCCAAAATAAATTCTCCCTCTCCTTCCCCTATATGTACATCTCCTCCCGCCCCCCTCATTTTGTTTTCCAACTCTGTTATTCTTCAAGGCAAGGCTCAAGAGAGATACTTGAATACACCTTCTCCCATAATCATAGTGTGCATAAGAAATATAAGAGGAAATGTGATGGAAACACCACCATACCACCCCTTCATTCATGCATCCAACCCACTTATTCACAATCTCACCACCCTTGCATGCATAATTAAAAACAACCTACAAAATTACGTTTTTTTCCTTTATCTTTTTTGGGTTTATTCATTATTTCTCCATGAATCCCACCAATGTGAACTCACCTTGCAACCAAAGCCATTGTCATCGGTTTACTACTTCCGTTCTAGTCTTGGGGGTTACTTGTAGTCCTCATGACTAGTCTACCCATTCTCTCCCATTTTGTGTGACCTCCTACATGGATTCTCTTAGCTCTATATATATGCTGAGAGGAGAGATTGGCTCCAACTAGTAGAGCTTAACCCTACTGATTTCCAACAAAGAAATATCAACGCTTGGGTAATGAGACTTAACTCACAATGTAGCTGGGAGCACAATGACATTTAGTAATAAATTTCAATAAGGTAAACTTTCTCAAATCGACAACATAAATATTGGTTTTAATGGCCATACAAGGCTCAACTTTAGGTACCACTCTAACGTATTCCACTCAACAATTGGCTACTCAATCATTTTTATGTTGCTTAGTTCTTAGCACACTTTAGGAGATGCCACATTTTTCTTCCACCCTAGCTCTCACTATGCATAATATTGGGACATTACATTAATTACCTCTACTAATCCACCACTTAGAAAAGCATTATGTGTATGTTTCACCTTGGTTGCACATCCCTAATCCCCCAATTATCTTTTGATTATCTAGGCTTTGTGTCACTAGTCCTCACCCTCTATTGACTTTGATTTGTTGTGTCTTTAGCCTCTAAGAGTTTCAAACCTCACTAGGAATACCTCCTATACATATTTCTTACCCACATGCACTCAACATGCCCTAAGAATAGACACAGAGAAGCAAGGGCTCTATTGTAGTGGCTGCAACACCCTCCAAAATTTTGGCCTATACTCACATTTTGGAGCCTACTATGGATCTTGTGATCAGTTGTTCCTTAGTCATTTATTTTGTATGACGATTATCTCAAGCTCCCCTTTTCGATCTTAATGCTCATTCTCACTTTTATCTTTACACAATACGTGTCATCATTGGGGGTGGAGATTATCACTTGTTATGCGAAGGGAAGTTTGTTTTTCTTCAAAGGGAAATGTTTCCATCCTCCCATAGCATTCAAAACTCCACAATGGTTTCTTCCTGTGTCCTTCCCTCATCTTGAACCCATTGTCTCAAGAAACTGTGCAGTTTTGTCCCTCAGCTTCCCATTCTGCCTTACATCCTGAAACTTGTGTAGATATGTACTTCAACTACTTAGTTTGCCTTGCATCCTAAAACTGCACAGATGTGTACTCCCAGTGCCTCATCCTGTAGTAGTGTCTTGTATCCTAAAAATGCGTAGTTTTCTCACTCATCTACTTTGTCTGCCCTACATATTGAAACTACACAAATATGTCTCCCAAGGGCCTCATCCCGCAGTAGTCACTTCCCACTGAAACTATGCAGATGTGTCTCTCAGTGATCACATGAAGGATGGCATGCTAGAGGACTATCATGGAGCTAAGGAAACATAAGTAGACTAAGGAACCCAAAGTATGATAGAATATCAGTTCTACATGAAGACTCCATCTAATGCACAACCTATGGAGGGTAGGTATGAAAAACAAGGCACATCTTTTGAAATAAACCTCCTAGTGTAGCTTGAAGGACTACTTACCATTATCATATCATTTTGTCTTCAATATTGTGCATAGTTGCAAGCACTGAAAATCATTCCATGTGTTTCCTTTATGTGTCTTGCTCTGTTTTTCTTTCTTAACCAAATTTCATCTTTTGGCATGTTGATTTCTTTTCCATGATTGTGATCTTGTTCCATTGATTTCTAATGTAGAAAAACCTATAGATTCACAAGCTCATGAAATCTACTGAAACAAGAGACAAGAGTTTACTTTGAATCTTTACAGCAGAAGCCCATAAACATCAAGAAAACTATAATCAATAGAGGAAGAGAATCAAAGGCACATAACACAATAAGTATCTAGGGAAAGCAACAATCAAAACCCCACTATCTATTTTGTATTAATTTGGAAAATCAAGATGAGAATACAATGTTTCTTCTCTCTAGAACAATCCCAACTCTCAACAAATTCAATCTCCAACCCATAAGCAAGCTCGAGGCCAAAGCTTAGCCAATTCACAAGCTCTCCAAGTCTCTATTCCAATGTGTAATTCCTATGAAGGATAGCTTGTATTTAAGGGGAAATAAATCCTCTAAAAATAATGCAATCCCTCAAGGATCAGTTCCCGATTGCGTGCACTATTAGTGCGACTCGGAAAAATCTAAAAAAAATAGTACATTGTCCCTACACTCTATTCTCAACTAGGTCTTTCTCATAATCAACATGCATGAGTTTTTGATGGTGGAATCATCAATTAACTAAAGTAGCACTAATTAGGTCACTAGTGTCCCAGCTAACTGATTAGAAATAATTTAAATAGACTTAACTCAATCAATTGATTTAACTAACTATAACTCATTCATAACTCATCCTAAACTTATATATGTTAAGGAGAACATATACATGTCTTCTAAAATACTTCCAATTTGAATTTCCCAAATTAATTAAGTTAATTAAACTTAATTAATTATTTCAAATTGCTATGAGAAAAGAATTCTATTTTAAATCACTGTTTAGTTGACGGACAAATTAAACTGGAATTTCTTGTTGTCATTTCTCAACACTCCATTTCAAAAAGAAAGGGATTATCCACTACCCTGATCTTGTCTCTGTGAAACTTGAATTTACATCTTGGCAATGCCTTTGTCAAGATGTTAACATCTTGCTCCTCTGTGGGAATGTAATCTAATAGCATGATCTGCCTCAACACACAACCTCTGAGATGATGATACCAAATATCTATATGCTTGGACCGATCATGAAAAACTAGATTTTCAGAGAGTTTGATACAACTCTGATTATTACAATAAATCATTGTCAAATCCATCTGCTAACCAAACAAACCAACTAGGATCTTCCTCATCCAGATAGCCCCACATGTTGCTTGACTTGAAACCATGTACTCTGCCCCTGTCGAACTAAGTGCAACCGATATTTGTTTCTTGTTGTACCAAGAAACTACAACTCACCCAATACTAAAGATCCCTCCTTATGTGCTCTTCCTATCAAATGGACTCCCAACCCAATCTACATTGGTGAAGCCTTGAAGCTTCACTCCCTCTTTCCATTTGTACCATAACCCAAACTGAGTAGTGCCTCTGAGGTATCTCAATACATGTGTTTCACCTTCCAATACAGCTTCGTAGGCCTAACCATTGCTTGAATATGTTGATTAACTGCATAAAACATATCTAGTTGTGTGTTAACCAAATACATGAGTGAACCCACAAGCTACCTGTAAACAGTAGCATCCTCCTTCCTCCAGTTACCAGCTAGAGGAGTCTCCATGGGTTTACTACTCTCCATCCAGAATCTCCTTGGCATCTCATTGGCATACTTGCCTTGAGAAACAAAACACTCCCTATCTCCCTGTCATACCTCCAAGCCAATAAAGTAATACATGAGTCCCATGTCCTTCATCTCAAACTCTCTTACAAGGTCCTCCTTGAAATATTTGATGAGCTTATCATCACCTGTCAGTATGAGATCATCTACATAAAGTATAATGATCAAAATATTACCTTCCACCACTATGTTATACAGGTTCACATCTGCTTCACTCTTCGTGAAGCCCAACCCAGTCAAGTAGCTATCTATCCTGGTGTACCAAGCACAAGGTGCTAGCTTTAGCCCATACAACACTCTCTTAAGTTGGTACATATGTGACTCACAGTCCAATGTTTCAAAACCTTCAAGTTTCTCTATGTACACCTCTTCCTCAATCAAGCCATTCAGGAAGGTAGTCTTCACATCCATCTAATGGATCATCCAACCCATCTGTGTTGATAGTGCCAAAATAGATTTGGTTAACAAGCACCTTGCAATATGAGCACAGGTCTCATCATAGTCAATCCCCTCTACCTGTGAAAATCCACAAGCCACAAATCTAGCCTTATGCTTCTCCACACTACCATGTGTAGCTTGATTTACCTTGTAAAGCCAACGAGAGATCACAACTGACTTGTCCTGTGGTCTCGGGACCACATCCCAAACACTGTTTCGAACTATGGAGTCATACTCCTTCACCATCACATCAACCCAAACAGGCTTCTACACTACTTCCTAAAATGAAGATGGCTCTTTCATAACACATGCACCGATAAGTGCCATGTGTCCAGTGTCCCCCTCTGGTGACCTCCTTTATTTGTGCTCAGAAGAGGGTGCTCCCACATCCTCTCGTGCATCATCCAAAAATCTGTCATCCTCTCTAATTCGCTTTCTTCCCTCTCTGGAAGACTTTGCCTGAGTGGATGTATCCACTCTTGGAACCTCTACATGTGGTTGTTGCACATGAATCTGAGGCTTCTCAATTTTAGGAACTAAAATTTCCTCCTCTGCATGTAGCTCAAGCTACCTCTCAAGGTATACTCGAATGGATTTCTCCACATCAAACTAGACATCTCTGTGAACCACTATCATCCGACTGGTTTGCATGTACACTTGATAGTTGCAGCACATATCAATGTACCCCACAATGATCCCCAACTCTCTGTTGGATCGAGCTTCTTCTGTGCATCTTTGGTCACATGAAAATAAACTGATAACCCAAAAATCCTAAAGTGACCAACATCTCACCCATTATCGGAATAAACTTCCTCTAATGTTTTACTCTCAAGTATTCGATGTGGGCTATGGCTCTACACATAAACCAATGTGTTGCATGCCTCAACCCACAAGTGTAGTGGTAGGCCCTGATCATGCAACGTCTCCCTTGTTGCCTCTACTATGCTCTTGTTCTTCATCTCAAAAACCCCATTCTTATGAAGTACCTTCAACGCTCATTTAATCCCTTCCCCTACACAGAAGTTCTTAAACTCATTGGAGACATATTCTCCATCGTTATCACTCCATATAGGTTTAACCTTCTTGCCTGACTCTTTCTCGACTAATGCTTTGAATTCACAAAAAATTGTGAATGTCTGATCCTTTCTCTGCATGAAAAATAGCCAACATTTACGAGAAGAGTCATCTACAAATATAACAAAATACCTACGTTTGGCAGTGGATACCGTCAAGAATGGTTCACGTACATCTGAATGGACTCTCTCCAAAATAGACTCTATTCGACTGTCTCTATCTCCAAAGGAAGACTTGGTGTGTTTTCCTAAAGTACAACCCTTGCATGTATCAACTTGCTCAAGCATAGCTCGGGAAGACCAGTAGAGATTTTCTACAATATCTTCAAAGCCCCATGATGCAAGTGGCCCAATTGCCTATGCCACAACTTGCCAACATATTGGCTCTGCATCTTTTCTTCTTTTGAACACAAAGAAGCACACTCCTCTACGTCTAGCTTATAAATATTCTTTACCCAAATCCATATCTTATTTACTTGACCCGTGGCTATGTGTCGAAGGAACTACTTTCCTTTCGATAAGATCACGTCATAGCCTATATCCTCAAGCATGGGGACAAATACTTAGTTCTTCGTCAAACTGGGTACATCTGTAACATTCTTCCAGGTGAGAGGAGCCCCATTCTCCCTCTAAAAGGTTATAGTGCCAATACCGGTAACGCTATGCTTCCCATCGCCACCCATCTTGATATGCATATGGAGATCCTTCTCCTCTAGGTCACTGAATAACTCCTTGTTGTTAGTCATGTGGAATGAAGCTCCACTGTCAAGATACCAAACACTTGCCATCATTGACGACACCAAGCATTCAGTGGGGGAAAATTCCAATTCGAATTGGGAGGCCAAAGACTCACCCACTACTCATCCTAAGAACTTCTCCTTGGACTTCTTCAATGGACAATTTGTAGAAAAGTGACCCACCTTGTGACAATGAAAGCATTTAACTTTCATCATGTCCTTCTTCTTACCTCCATAATAAGAATCTGATTTGGAATAAAAAATTTTACCTTTCCCCTTCCTTGGCTTAATCACTAAGGCACAATTCCCTTCATCATCAGTCTTTGATGAAGAGCCATCGTTGGTTTTCCTCTTGATCTCATCCTGCATCAAATCCAACCATAGTCATTCCCAATCTAGCAGCTTCTCCCGACCATTGACAGAGTCCTGATAACTATGCAAATCTTTGGGAGTCCAAGAAGAGCAAGGCTCATCATATCCTCCTCAGTAACTTTGATTCCAACAATTTCAAGTTCATCTTGACATTGAGTGAACATGGTGAAGTACTTTGGAATCATCTCACCTTTCTCCATCTTGATTTTATGAAATTTATCCTTCAGTTCCAACTTTCTTTGATCACTCTTATTCCGATACAAGTCCATCAATGTTTTCCACATAGCATGTGGAGTTTGCTTTCCATGGAGACTCGAGACAATGTGGTCTTGAACTCCCTCAATGATTATCTACCATTCCTTCCCCACACACTTCTTCCATTCAGCTGAGTTTTGTGCATCCGTAGCTACTGGCTTGGGGACTTATTTATCAATGAATTCCTTCAAGCCATTGTCTTCCAGCACAGCCTCCATCCTGTCCCTCCAGGCTATAAAATTTGAGCAGCCTTCCAAGGCATACTCAAGCCTCAACCCATGGAACTCCATCTACCAATCCTGAAGTATGTATGCAAATTCAAATTTCACCTGTAATCTAGAAACTCAAAACTACGAAATCTCCTCTAGAGAGATGATTTTAAATCAACAATATCTCCCTCATCCAAACTCTGATTCCACCAATTGTTTTTTTGAATTTGGGTATCTTTTCCCAAGGAATCGATATCTTCAATTTGTTTCTGAAAATGTTGCATAGAAATTTTCAAATCTACTCTGTAAAATCTTGGCCCAAAAAATAATCTTCCTCTAATACCATGTAGAAAAACCTATAGATTCATAAGCTCATGTAATCTACTAGAAAAGGAGACAAGAATCTAGTTCTACTCTTTACAACAGAAGCCCATAAAAATCGAGCAAAAAATAATCAATAGAGGAAGAGAATCGAATTCACATAACACAATAAGTATCTGGGGAAAGCCACAGCTCAAAACCCCACTATCTTTTTTGTATTAATCTGGAAAATCAAGATGAAATTACAATGATTTTTCTCTCTATAACAATCCCAACACTCAAGAAATTCAATGTCCAACTCATAATCAAGCTCAAGGCCAAAGCTTAGCCAATTCACAAGCTCTCCAAGTTTCTCTTCCATTGTGTAATTCCTATGAAGGATAGCTTGTATTTAAAGGGAAATAAAGCCTATATAAATAGTGCAATCCCTCAAGGATCAATTCCTGATTGCATGAACTATCAGTGCAACTCAGAAAAATATAAAACAAATAGTACATTATCCCTACACTCTAGTCTCAGCTGGGTATTTCTCACATTCAACATGTATGAGTTTCTGATGGTAGAAGCTTCAATTAACTAGAGTAGCAAAATTAGGTCACTAGTGTCCCAACTCATTGTTTACTCGCTATTAGTTCCTTAAACTAATTAGAAATAATTTAACTAGACTTAGCTCAATAAATTGTGTTAACTAATTACAACTCATTCATAACTCATATTGAAATTATATAAGCTAGGGAGAACATATACATGTCTTCTAAAAGACTTCCAATTTGAATTTCCTAAATTAATTAAGTTAATAATACTTAATTAATTATTTTTAAATTTCTATGAGAAAAGAATTCCATTTTAATTCAGAGTTTAATTCAAGGAAAAAATAAACTATAATTTCTTGTTGTCATTTCTCAACATCTAAGGTTTGTCTTTGTGTGTTTGGGTTGTCTTAGCTATGTGAACATCAGTCACACTCACACAAAAATTAGTAATCATTGTCGCGCAAGTGTCATCACAGTTGTCCGAAGGTCTATCCAAAGTGTCGTACTTGACACTTCCAGCTCTAGATAGTCCCACAAAGGCTCATGCTTTGCTATGTTGTTCTGGTGGACAATGTTGCCATGTTGTTGAAGTATGTTAAGTGTGTGATCACAATGTTGAGTCCTCACGAGTTAACTTTCCTCTCACACTTAGTCATTTTCCTCAAAATCTCTCAACAAAACGACTCAACTACACCAAACTCCAACCGAGATTTACTGTGCATTCATATTCCTCAGTTCTGCTACTCTCCTCTCTGGAAATATGCAACACTTGAGGTGCAATCATAGAGGTTAGCAACGTATCATTCCTTCCCAGAACTGTGTAGAAAATACCTCACTACCTATATGAATTGTGCACTTCGAAAGAACAGACATCGAGCCTCCATATTGCTTGCTATATGCCTGCATTGCATAGAGACCTTAGCCTACAATGCTCCTAGAAATTGTGCAAAGGTGTCATCATAGTGACTTCCCTCAGCAAGGACTCGCTTCACTCAAAACTGTGTAAGAAATTCATTTGGTCCCTTTGTTGTCTTGCATTATCTTCCCTCTGGAAACTACGTCGAAGTGTCCTTCTTGTTTCCCATCTTGTAGTTGTCATTGGTGTCCTCAACTGCACAATTCTGCCTCCTAGTTGCCTCTGCACAATTTTCCTGGACAATGAAGATCGTTCCCCAGATTTCCTTCTCCAAGCCTAAGTTGTGCTCTACGCAGTCTTAGTAACTAGTCCCCCTTCTTTGCCACCTAGAACTATACAGTGTGCATTTATCGGGCCCTCATCCCAACATTTCATCTATCCTAGGCCTAGATCATGGAAACAATGCGTCATGCAAGACTAGGAGGTTCTACATTTGATGTCATCCCATCATGAGTGATTTGTAGGAACATATACACTGATAGATCATGGTGAGACAACCCATGGTATCAAGAAGGAGTGCACATTCGAGAAGACTTACCTTCATCTAGACAGATGAAAGAAGAGTTAGGAGAAAGGAACACATGCACTGAACCATCTTGCAAGACCAATACAATCGAAGAGCCCGTAGGCTCAAGTCATTCAGAGGAGAAGACAAAGTGTGCCCGAGAGTACATCCATCACTTCATAGCACATGATCTTGACATGGACACCACATCTAGCCAATACATGTCAGCAATGTTGTGTCAAGTTGTGTGATGAGTTTTCAATGCCACATCATCACTATGGGCCATAAATGTTGTAACTGAATGTAATTTAAAGTGAAATTCCAATGGACACACATAAGAATTCGAAGAGTCATGTCAGTTGAAAAGTCATCGGAAGTTCAATGGTCATGAGGGTAGTCCAAGAGTCACAAGGGTCAAGCGTCACCCTTGGCTATATATATCCCTCCCATTGTATGAGCAAGGACTTTTCACCTTGGCTCCTACCACATAGTCTTGAGAGTAGATAGTTAATTCTTTGAGCAATAAGGAGTGGCTCCAATGTCCCACTACTCGAACTAGTGATGTATGGTGTAGAAATGTGTCTTGGGAATTTTGCTTAATTCAAAAGCATGTTAAGGCCAAGATGTTTTCGTGCATGTTTGTAAAACTATTATTTTAGCATTTGTAATGCATGTTTGTTTCACCTATGATCATATAGTTTAACTACTTTAGTTGTTTTAGTACTTTCATTGTTGGAATGTGTTTTATTGATTATCACTGTTGTCTCATCCCTATGGACTATTCCGTGGGATACTAGACAAACCATCCTTGTGTATTGGTTATCACCACTATCACATCCTTGTGGAATACTCTGTGGGATACTCTATAGACCATCTTCTTTTTCTGGCTATAGCGACTATCACATCTGTATGGACTACTCCGCTGGGTGTTGTATGTGTTGTCCCCTTCACCTCAATTTTAATGATTTCCACATCCATTATGGAATATTCCGATGGATGTCAGACAAAACTTTCTAGTTCACATGTCTATCTTCCTCGGTGGTACTATCAACTCTCACATAGAAGCTCACTTCACTCTCCCTTTGTAGTAAGAGGACCGAGACACAAGTTACATTACACAATCACCAAGCACATGTACCTTGCTGTTTGAAGATACCAATGAGACACTCTCATGTGATGAAATCTAGATCCAAGGCATACCTCTAAGTACATGGAAACCAGGCCTTTATAATAAATGGGACTCCTACACCAAACGGTGTGAGGTCTAGTTGGGACTTCATACCCGGGAGATCCCGTGAATGTTGACAGGTCTAGCACCATCAACATTTCTAGCACTAGAAGGAGGGCTAACCGACAAGTTGTCCCCATAGAATCTGGCTTGAATCTCTTCTTTTAAAATGGATCTTACCGAAATCATAATCTTGGGATGTTTTTCTAAAAATCCTAACTGCACCATCCCTATGGAAGTTATTCATGACCTGTCCAAGCTCAATTTCAATGGTGAGGGTGAACTTTCTTTTCGTGTGCATGTGCTTCAAGTTATGACTCTTTTCCATCATCACCAAATATAGTCTGAAGATATGTGGGTTGTACTACCCACCCTCACATTCGAAGGTCATGTTAAACACTGGTGGCATACACTACCCATTACTTCTAGCAGTTCATTCAGCTAGTTTTCTAAGATGATGGTTAAAAATTTCGATAAATATAGCCACCGGGAGCTCTGTGAAAAAAAACATTTAAGAATGTAGCCTGACGTATCAATTGAGGACTTTGCTAATTAGTTCCTTCGCCTTTGTTGCAAAATTCCTGACCAACTTTTGAACTTAGATTTCTTGAGACAGGAGTTTAAAAGCTTGGTTCATGTTTCCCAATACAATGAACCTCTTGATTTCCCTTCTTCCACAACTCTTGCAGATAATGAGGCACCGTAAAATGCAGAGGATGAGCCCACCACCTGATTTGTTCTTTGTCCTCCTCCTTCTCTAGTCCTGATGTGGGTGACCCCTTACAGTGATCATGAGGCTGAGAAATTTGTGCATCAAGTCCCTAGCTCATCTTCTTATTTGTCTCCCACTTCAATGGAGGACATTCCAGAGTTGATCAACAAGCCTATAACAAAGACTATGTCCTCATTCCACAATAGGACGTCAATGTTCATAACTCAAGTCTCAAATCTGATCTACATCTCTACCATCCTCTATCATCTACAAGCTATGACTCCTTGTACCATGACTCACTTGATTATTTCGCTTTGCCAACCAGTTTCTCACATTCTCTTGATTCTGAAGTTGCTGTCTCAAATTGCGATCAAGGAAAATGCAGTCACGTTACACAGGAAGAGGAGAAGAGAGGTGAGGCAACTATCAATCCTCCCTGTTTATTTCAAAATTTTATGCATAAAAAACAATAAGTTTCCATTCTTAAACAATTCTCAATCTACTAATCTCGGTGGAACATCCTGTACAATCAATTCTTTCAACCAACCCCTAATCTTGGATAGTCATCACTCCTGAGCTTCCATATGTTGCAATGAACACCCAAGCACATCATGTGATCTTACATTTTCTCATGAAGAATCTAACTCAGTTCTAGAATGTGCTCTAGTTAAAGAAGACATCCAAATCGAAACTTCTGCTTCACCTCACTCTCCCTTGTCTTCTACTATTCACAACACATATACATGCAGTGTTCATGCTCCATGTTCTCTTGCTTCTTCATTCAATGAGATATCTCCTCGATTGACACAACATGGTGATTTTTTCCATAGTAAAATTGAAAACATTTTAATCACATAGGACGCTTTCCACCCCTCATCATCTCTTATGTTGCATAAAGAAAACTTGTCAAATCAACTTGCTCATTCAAGCTCACCAATTCATTTATCTTTGGACGTACCATCAAAAGAGCCTCTTCAATTGAGAAATTGTATTGTTGTTGAAACTTGTTACAGAGATGGATTCTGTCTAGAAAGAAGTTTTGAAATTAGCAGCAACAACCACCCTCAAGTCATGCATGATCTAGTTCAAGCTTCAAAATGTGATTATGCAATTATGGAAAGTTCCAAGACCTGCCAGGGAGTCGAGGCACTTTAATGTCCATTGATGGTTATGTTAATACCTCGCAACTTTGGTAAGCCCTCCAAACCAAATCAGATCTAGTTTCTCACACACAATTTGCCTATCTGCATGGTTGCCCTCAATGTGAATTCATGTGTGAAAAATGTTTGGTATTACAAGTCTGATCTTTCCAATTTTCAAAATTTCACGTATCACTAAATTCACGAATCTGTTACAGCACATCCATCTTCATGAAAATATCTCACATCAAACCCAGGATGGGAATGTTCATCTCTCATTAAGTCATGGAATTGTGAATTTGATCATCTCAAAGATTATATTTTCCCGCAATCATACTTATCAAGTTTCCCTCTTCATGGATAGTTGCTCAGCCTTGTTGCGAACCTTGTACTACAAATCCGCCCATTCATCAGACCAGAGATCTCCCTGGGTGATGATGAATGCACGAGATATCACACGAACCAAGTTCCACTCCACCGCCATGCCTCAACTAGTTTCATGCATTCACGGTGCTAGCATCCTTTTTAAATCCTTTTGATGACTATGATTCTTGCGCAATTGGTCACCAATTGTATGAAGATGGTCCATCATATCTAGCTCATAGTGAACTTGGTTTGATTGTTCACAGTGTTCGCAAGATTGTTCATATGGATTTTTCTTTTTTCGTTGCAAACTAGGAATCTCATGTCTCAATTAGATCATCTGATCATTGCTCTGTATTGGGTAGCTGCCATTCGGCTTATCGTTCTCCCATCAACACATTCGATGATAGTGGCTTCGCACTCTCTGATCTTCACCATCTAAAATCTCTCTCTTCATACTTCTGTTAAGCAGGTGAGGCACTTTAGCCTTCACTGATGGCTATTGCAGGTCCACACTCTCTCAACATGACCATCAAGAATGATCATATCTATGTTTATTTAAAAGATTCCCAAAGTGATCTCGTCTCTCTAATAAAAAAATTATATTTTCAAAGATAGTGAGGCTTTCTAGATAGCCAATATGAATTTTACGATCCAATCCCTGAATGGATGGAACATTTTTACTTGGCAAGCTCCATTGTAGGAAACAAGTTTCAATCTTTCCTTGTGCTTGTTAAGAAGTTTGGTGCAGACAAGGACGCATGCGCAAGAGGCTTATGAGGTTTGTTGGAAAGCGATATCCATCAATGAGGTAAGCATGTGCATTGGGTAAAAGTAGTGGTTATGAAATGTTTTTCTGCCCATAGGAAAGACCTTCCTTCCCATGTTCAAACTTTTCAAGTTTATGTATTTTGTGTTGCACATCACTTTTTATCTGTTTTAAGCATTCGTATTTTTGTGGATGCAAGTTAGGAATGACTAGAGTGGCTTCACTGGAAATTTCATTACATGTAACCCTGACTGTCTAGCAATTAGGATAAGAGTAGGATTAGTTGTGTCTTAGTCTTCCTTCCCTTGCACTACTCTTGCACTCGTTCTGTGCAGTTCATCCTAGTTGTCTCACTCTAGTTTTACAACATGTTTTCTTTAGCCTTTTTGTTCTCTTGTCTTTCGATTTTGGTTTCATGGTTCTATGTCTTATTTATTTTCACTTTGTTTCCATCCTTATTCAATTCTCTATTTGTTTTCACTAGGCGAATAAGTGTTGTACCTGGACCTACGTCATTGCATCTGAATGTGTATGTGGTTGACGTTCAGAGAGTCTTGTGACACTGTAGCCCTTGGCTAGCCCTATCTTCGTCTTCCTTATATTTGGTTGTAACTTTTTGCTGATGAATCCTTAGTGGAAAATATGATCCATCTATAAGGAGAGCATTGGTCCAACCATGAGCCTGTGTCCAATATGGTAACCTGATATATGTACCCATTTTTCTTCTTTGGTGTGTTCAAGCTTATCCAATTATTAGGAAATGAGAAGGGGAAAAACATAAATGGGAAAACCTAAATCAGAGGTATTTGCATGCTTCTCTGAAGGAACAACCTCTCCTGCCCTCAATTAGTTGGGATCCCTCTTCGACCCTAAAAAAATAAATAAATGCCTATGCACAGTTCTCTTTAAAAAATAGCAAAGGCAAAAGAAGAGAAAGGCTTCTTGCGCAAAGAGGTGAAGCAAGAAACTTCACCACAGTACTGTTTGACCTCACTGGCAATGGAGAAATTCTTGTGCTCCTATGTGACTCCATCTGGGTACTATCTAGGCCTACTAGCAGCAGAGAAACACCAGAGATGAAAAACTATACTTTGAAAATCTTAAGCTCGCGAGCCAAACCACCCTTTCCAATTTCAAACACTTTGATCTGGTTGAATCTTATGTTGTGTTCAACTGAGTTGGTACAAGGTGAACCATATCTTTCCAGGGGGTAAGTGGGGAAGCCAATGTAATATACACTATGAATCAATACTCTCTGATGGACCCAGGCCTTGCATTGAATGAACCATGATAGAGAAGTTTTAATTCAACCATTGTGTCACCAAGTGTTGTAGCAGCTACAACACCCTCCAAAATTTTGGTCTATACTCAAATTTTCGAGCCTACTCTAGATCCCGTGATCAATCATTACTTAGTCACTTATTTTCTAAGATGATGATCTCAAGCTCCTCCTTTTCAATATTAAGAGTCATTCACGCTTTTATCTTTACATTGTACATGTCATCTTTAAGGATGGGGATTATCGCTTATTATGCAAAGGGAAGTTTTCTTTGCTTCAAGGGGAAATATGCTTAACCTACCTTAGATTCAAAACTGTACCATAGTTTCCTCCAGTGTCCTTCCCTCAACCAAAACCCACTGTCTCCAAAAACTGTGCAGTTTTGTCCCTTAGCTGCCCAGTATGCCTTGTATCCTAAAAATGCACAGATGTGTCTTTCAATTGATTAGGATAACTTTCATCCTGAAACTATGCCCTCCTAG
This sequence comes from Pinus taeda, assembly GCA_000404065.3. Taxonomy (NCBI): domain Eukaryota; kingdom Viridiplantae; phylum Streptophyta; class Pinopsida; order Pinales; family Pinaceae; genus Pinus; species Pinus taeda. The sequence goes on along the minus strand of APFE030927960.1, from coordinate 104,682 downwards.
GGCCTCATCCCGTAATAGTGTCTTGCATCCTAAAACTATGCATTTTTTTCCCTCAACTGCTTAGTCTATCTTACATCTTGAAATTGCGCAGATGTGTCTCCCTAGGGCCTCATCCTGCAGTAGTCATTGCCCACTGAAATTGTGTAGATGTGTCTCTCACTTATCACAATGAGCTGACATGTTGGAGGACTCTCAAGGAGCTGAGGAAGAAGATAATAAAACCAAGGAACCCAAGGTATGATAAAAGATCAGGATTGCATGAAGACTCCATTAGATGCATAGCCTTTGGAGGGTATGTATGAAGAACAAGGGACGTCTTTTTAAATACGCCTCTCAGTGTAGCTTGAAGGACTACTTATCATTGTCATATCATTCTGTATTCAATCATTTGCATAGTTGCAAGCACTCAAAATCATTCCACGTGTTTCCTCTATGTGTCTTTCTCCCTTTTTCTTTCTCAACCAACTGTCATCTTTTGGCATGTTGATTGCTTTTCCATGCTTGCAATTTTGTTCTAGTGATTCCTAAGATTTGCCTTTGTGTGTTTAGGTTGTCTTAACTATGTCAACATTTGTTGCACTCACACACAAATTTGTAAGCATTGTCGCGTAAGTGTCGTCATGGTCATCCAAAGGTCTATCCCAAGCGTCGCACTTGTCACTTCCCTCTCTAGATAATCCCACAGAGGGTCATGCTTTGCTATATTTTCCCAGTGGTTAGTGTTTCCATGTTGTAAGACTATGCTAAGTGTGTGATCACAATTTCGAGTCCTCAAAAGTTCACCTGCCTCTCAAACTTAGTCATTTTCCTCAAAACCTCGACGGACTCCCTTTTTCTTACTCAACCAGCTGTCATCTTTTGGCATGTTGATTACTTTGCCATGCTTTCAATTTTGTTCTACTGATTCCTAAGGTTTGCCTTTGTGTGTTTAGGTTGTATTAGCTATGTGAACATTTGTTGCAGTCACACATGAAGTTGTAAGCATTGTCGCGTAAGTGTCGTCATGGTCATCCAAAGGTCTATCCCAAGCGTCGTACTTGTCGCTTCCCACTCTAGACAGTCCCATAGAGGGTCATGCTTTGCTATATTTTCCCAGTGGTTAGTGTTTCCATGTTGTAGAAATATGCTAAGTGTGTGATCATAGTTTCGAGTCCTCAAAAGTTCACCTACCTCTCACACTTAGTCATTTTCCTCAAAACCTCTTGACGTAACAACTCCACTTCACTAGACCCCGATTGAGATGTGATGCGTAGTCTTAACCCTCAGTGGTGCTACTCTACTCTGTAGAATTGCATAGTGTTTGAGGTTGTACTCCCGGTCAGTTTCATTATGAAATCCCATAGGTGAGTAGCCTGTCTTCCTTCCTAGAACTACACAAAAACTTCCTCACTATATATTTGAGCTGCACACCAGGGAAAATTTTAAGAACCCCCCCTAAATTTACATGTATAATAAATGGGCGAATCTCCATGGTATATAGGAAAAATAGAAGGCGATTTTATCAATAATATGATATGTATATATAATTTTTTGGCGAATCTCTCACCAGGCATGGCGAATATTTTACTCAATTATAAAATCTTGTGTTTATTGAATACACAAACGAAATCATTGCATTTCTTTAAAATATCTTTTGAAATCAAAATTACCGAAATTACATATCGATAATCTAGTGGGTGTAAGATAAAATTCACTCGTGCCATTCACAGAAAGCATGAGAAAAAACCTAATACTATATGTAAAACCAAGAAAAATTCAAATTCATCACTTCTAGGGACCTCATAACAACCCTGCCAATACACAAGTATGTTCCTGTTTGCAATTAGAAAAATTACCCAAATTACAATATGTTTACTCCACTTTTACGGACCTCGTAACCACCCTGCTAATGCACAAGTATGTTCCCGTTTGCAATTAGAAAAATTACCCAAATTACAATCTGTTTACTCCAGCATATGTTGGAAAGTTTTAGAAGGATGACTAGTGCAATCAATCCATTCCTTTTAGCCCTGGATTTGTTTCAGTTTAAAACAGAAGTATACAAATATACTTGTCCAATGTCTATGCTTTAAACATTCACCTTAAGATGTTTTTACAATATAATTTCCTAAGTCTATTTAATATCTTCATTATCATAAAAACCAACCTATATCCATCTTAACTCCACATCTACCACTCTTAGGGGGATGAAATCTATTTATCCCTCTGAGCACTTGGTAGACCCAGAATTAAATTACAACATACATTAAATTACAACATCCATTTTTACTCTTGATCGCATCAAATATTTTTTCACTCTATGCTACGATATTTGATACCTCTCGGGGGTTAGTAGATACAGAGGCTACATTCCAAGTGAATACCATGGGTCAATACCATGTGCCATTTTTATTTTTATTAATACTAATATTAGGGTTAATAAAAATTTTTTGCATGGTATTAATATGAAAAAATGAAAAAATGTTTTATTTGTTTACCATAGCCCTCGTTTATTTATATTTTTATTAATTTACCATACCATTCATAAATACAAGGTGACTTATGGAGTAAATATTAAAAAAATGTTTTATTTGTTTACCATACCTCTCGCTTATTTATATTTTTATTAATTTACCATACATTTTTTACAAATATGGTATTTGGCCCATAGAATTCACTTACATAAAACCTCTTTCTTGAGCCTTCATAAATAGAACGAGGGTTATGGACTAAATATAAAAAGAGGTTTTATTTATTTACCATGTGTCTAGTTTATTTATATTTTATTTATTTACCATACCTTTTGAGTAAGTATAAAAATACGTTTTATTTATTTACCATACCTCCACTTTACTTATATTTTTATTTGTTTACACCATTGCATGTATATAAGGTGACTTATGGAGTAAATATAAAAAATGCTTTATTTATTTACCATACCTCTCATTTATTTAAGTTTTTATTAATTATGCTTTATTTATTTACCATACCTCTCATTTATTTATATTTTTATTAATTTACCACACCTCTTTTATAAATATGGTATTTGGGCCTTTGACCCATAGGATTCACTTAAATAAAACCTATTCTTGAAAATGGGCAAATGGATTCACTTAAATAAAACCTATTCTTGAAAATGGGCGAATGGAAGGTTGTAACTCCTAATTTCAAGGGCTAAATTTACCTTTTTTACCCTCTCCCTTAAAATAAGGTGGGCTATTTGAGGTGATTTGTAAAAATGTACTATGATACAAAATATTCGCCCACTAAAAATTTAAAACCCATTAATTTCGCCAAAGGGCGAACATTCGCCCCTAAAATCATCCCTACTTGTTGTTTTATATATAGATCACTCTGCCATAAAATATTTAGAAAATAAACCTATTACAAATGGTAGAGTAACAAGATGGTTGATTTTATTGCAAGAATTTGACATCACAATAAAAGATATATTTGGAAAAGAAAATCCTGTAGCTGATTTTCTCTAACAAATGTTGAAGCCAGCAGATGCAGCAGCAATCAAAGATCAATTCCCAGATGAACATTTGTTTATTGCCACTGTCAAGACACCCTGGTATGCTGATGTTGCAAATTATTTAGCAGTAGGCAAATTACCAAAGCATCTAACCCCAATGAACGAAAATAGATTGTGCAACGTAGTACCCGATTTTCTTGGATTGGGGGCTACCTATTTCATACAGGGGCAGATATGCACATCAGAAGATGTGTCCGCGAAGACAAAATATTTGGCATTCTGAAAGCTTGTCATGATGGACGATGTGGCAGACATTTTGCAGATCGCAGGACTGGTCACAAGGTTTTGCAAACAGGTTATTACTGGCCCACAATCTTTAAAGATGCTAAGAAATTTATTCAAGCCTGTGACAGTTTCCAAAGAGCAGGATGCCCTGGATAGTCCGACAAAATTCCTTTAAACCCATAGTTGGTAATCGAACAATTTGAGCATTGGGTGCTCGATTTTGTTGATCCGATCAACCCATCATCAAATCAGAAAACATATATTCTAGTAGCAACAGAATATGTTACCAAATGGGTTGAAGCAAAGGCACTTCCAATAGCTACAGAGGACTTTGTGATTCGTTTCCTATTCCAAATATTTGTGTGATATGGCCTCCCAAGTGACATAATCCGAGGACCACAGTTTGTAGGTAATAAAATCACTGCAACATTAAAAAATTCACATTCAGCACAAAATTACCACTGCGTATCACCCACAGACAAATGGCCATGTAGAGAGCACGAATAAGGTAATAAAGGCGATATTGACAAAAACCATTACATCACATAGGCGTGATTGGGATTCAAGATTGCTCGAAGCCTTGTGGGCATACTAAACAACGTGGAGAAACACCACCAGTTATTCGCCATATCAACTAGTATTTGGAAAAGAACCCATCTTTCCAATAGAGTTCGAAATACAAACTTTAAGAACAACACAGGAGATCGGTCTGAATTTAAAAGAGGTCCAGACTAACAGATTACAACAAATTAACGAGCTAGATGAAATTAGGCTCTCGGCTCTTCAACGCACTGCATTAATTCAACAACAGAGAGTAAAATGGCACGACACCCTAATCAAAAAGAAAATCTTCCACGAAGGAGATTTGGCACTCCTATATGACTTCAGGTTTCAGGGTTTTCCGGAGAAACTTCAAACTCGATGGTTTGGACTGTATGAAATATAGAAAGTGCATGATAATGGCACCATTACTTTGACTACAATCGATGAACCTGGACATACCTTTAAAGCAAATGGTCACCAAGTGCGACTGTACCATAAATCTCTTACTCAGGAACCCTTTTACCAGCAACTCTAGGAAGATTCTGATATGCAGATCCTTCCTTGGCATAGGTTCACTAAATAATTTCATTGTTCTTAAACTTTTTACATAAGTTTTTCTTTTCTCCTTGTATAAACTACTTTCTGTATAGATTTTTGCATTTTCTGCATTTTTTTTGCATTTTGTTGTTCTTTTCCAAAGGAACAACATTTCTGCCTTTTTTGCTGTTCCTTTCCGAAGGAACAACACTTTTTCATTTTGTTGTTCCTTTCTGAAGGAACATCATTTCCACATTTTTTTTGTTCCTTTCCGAAAGAACAACACTTTCATTTTTTGTCTTTCCTTTCCAAAGGAACAACATTTCTGCATTTTGCTATTCCTTTCTGAAGGAATAGCACTTTCGCATTTTGCTATTCATTTCTGAAGGAACAGTGCTTTCACATTTTGTTTTTCCTTTCCGAAGGAACAACACTTTAGCATTTTTGTTGTTCCTTTCTGAAGGAACAACATTTCCACATTTTTTTGTTCCTTTCCGAAGGAACAACACTTTTGCATTTTGTTGTTCTTTTCCGAAGGAACAACATTTCCGTGTTTTTTGTTATTCCTTTCCAAAGGAACAACACTTTCATGTTTGCTATTCCTTTCCAAAGGAAAAACACTTCCACCAGATTGGTTTGTTGTTCCTTTCCAAAGGAACAACACTTCCGCCATATTGTTTTCTTGCTCCTTTCCGAAGGAACAACACTTCCGCCATATTGTTTTGTCATTCCTTTTAAAGGAATAGCCCTCCTTTGCATTTTTTTTCTTTTTTCCATTCTTTTTGAAGGAACAGTAGTTTCGATTTCGGATGATCTTAGGGTGTTTCGCCAAAGGACTAGTATTTTATTTTACACTTGCTTTATTTGTTGTTTCGTTTAAGGAACATCAGTTTCGAGTTTTTTTTTTTTTTTTTGTTCCTTTTAAAGGAACCAAAGTTTTTATGTGCAGATGTTCTTTTGATGTCCCTCCTAAGGAACAAAAATTATTCCATCTAAGGAAAAACACTTTTTGAGTGCATTTTTTTGTTTTTCGTGTGTGTGTGTTTCATCATTTAGAGGATTTTTTTGAATGATGGTTCATTTAAGGCACAAGTATACATTTATGCAAAGACACAAAAACTAGAGGATACTGAAATTAGCAAACCAAAGAAAAATCATTATCTTTAGAGAAATTGCTTTGAATCAATAAGAAAAAAGAGGAAAGGACACAACTATTTATATCGCTTTGCTGTCTTTATTTTCACTAAAACCAATTTTATTGATTATTTTTATCATGTTGGTTCTTTCTTAAATCTTCATAATTCTCTTTGATCATTATTATTATATAAGAATAAGGGCATATTTTCCTCTATTGAGATGTTCAGACTTCTTCCACCATCCCTACTCTTAAGGAGTGTTGAGTCATCCTCTGTATATAAATAAGAAAGTGCTATATGAAAGAAAAGAAAAGAAAAAAAGAGAAAAATATATATCTATATGATTACTGACATGATTTGTCAGATGAAGGATAGGGGGTCTCATCAAGGGCCAGCCTACCATGATCACGAGGAAGCAAGTGAAGTGGCATTCCCACTATGGCCACCACACCAGGGAGATGATCCAAGAGGCATATCAGAAAAATAAAAATAAAACATCCTTGGAACAAGAGGCCTCATCACGAGCTGACCTGCCCACCTTTCACTCCTTCCTGGTAAAAGGAATTGTGATCCATCTGCTTACCAAGCCAGCACAATGGCCTCCATTATGACATCACATAGGAATTTCCTAGGCACATGAAGGATTATGGTTCCAAGGGTGAAACAAGCAACTCTGTCAAGGTTATGGACACTTGTGGGCAACAGAGCTCTGCTAACGGTATTGAAGTCATACTTTTCAAACACCAGTAGTCATTATAAACCCTTTTCTTATATATCTATCTTGATTTCAAATGAGATTATGTTATATAACCTTTTCGAACCTCTTACACATGAAAAAACATTTATAAATCAATCATAATGGTTAAAGTGGATAATGACCGCATAAGAACTATTACTTACATCAATTGTCCTCTCCTCTATTTTTCGCATCATTTCACAACATTTCCATATCTATTCATGATTTCCATCATAAGCCTCGATTTCAGTAATCCGCTAATTTTTGTAATCATGTCATGGATATATACGTCGTTCCTTTATTTTACTATACGACTGCAGTCCAGCATGTTGCTCCTTTACTTGCCGGTTGAGGATGGTGTTAGCTTCCTATACCAATAGGTTTCATTTTTCATGATTGACTGGGGAAGTGCCAAAAATGTTCATTCTTTTCATGCTGCAAAGGTTCCATATTTTGATGAATTTTCACTATGTATAGGTGGTTAACTCCTGCCACAATTGACGATTAGCCAGATAGCTTAATCCTGGCTAGATCATGTTTGAATTTCACTTGTCTTAGACTAGAGAATAAAGGTCTGCACAGACAGTTTAAGCTTGGCAGACAAGTAGTTAGGCAGAGAAGCAATGGGTCTTAACAGCTTAATCTGAGCCCTGGAAGAAATAAGGGTAGACTTTGATAGGAGGGCAGCTAAAAGAAAAGAGAAGAATCAGGGTTTGCTAGTTCAAGTGCACCCAATGAAAATGAAGAGAAAATGCTAGGTATACTAGGTTGGGTAGGCAGTTTTGATGGTATAGAAGCATGGTTTGTGGGCAATTTGCTCCTTGGGAACAAGTTGTCATCTCATAAAATCATAAGGTACCATGGCAAAGTGGCTACAAAACAAATGGAGCATGACTAATTTCCCTCCCCATTTTCCCAAGAAACACTTACTAACATTCCCCCAAAGGGCAATGAGATTTGCTCATTACCCTTAGTCCACTTCATTCCATAGCAAAACTAAGTGAAAAGATGTTTTACCTAGGCCAAACAAGCCACATTTCTTGTGTAAAAAGTCTTTATTCCATTTTGCCAAAGTTTCCTAAACCTCACCATTTGTCATCCTTTCATTCCCCCCTGGCCTATGCTTTCACTCTACAAAACTTAGCCTAAACCATACAAACCCATCCCCCACAATCATATTAACCTACTAACCTTATTATATAGCTCCTATGTACATTCCCCCCCCTTACTATGTATAAAAACACAAAAATCCCTAAAACTTCTAATACCCCGACCCTTTGCTAACTATAGCCATATTTTAACATTTTTCTATGGAGTTATTGGTCCACCAGGGGCCAATAACAACCCTCCAGGTGCCCATCGGGACTTATTTGGCCTCTGGCTAAGTAAATAGCCGAAAACCCGCATTTTTCCCAAAAAACCCACTTTTCCAAAGTCTGAAAACACACCAAAAAGCATTACAAATCGCAAAAATTAAAGCGGGTCCCCCGCTGCTAAATGACTGCCGCCTCCATCGCCCGCCAACCGTCCGATCGTCGTTCCCAGATCCGATAGTATTCAACGATTTCGGAAGCCCCAACTTGCCGAATGATAGCGTCTGGGGGATGGGCAACATTTTCGTCGTACTGAGGACGCGTGTCAAGCGCTCGGTGTCTTCGGAGCCCCCTCCCCCGAAACCACTTTCCCCCAAAAGCGGTGCGATAATACCACTTACCACCCACCCCCTCCCTGCTAACGTCATGCCCACGTCACCTGATGACGTCACCCGCCATGTCATATGCCATGTCACCTGCCATGTCAGCATACGTACCCCGCTACATGACAAAAATGATGTCAAGCTGACGTCATCCCAAAAAAGCGCCCCTAACCCGCCAAAGTCAAAACTTTCGGGTAAAAAGGGTGAAAACATTTGTTTTTACCAATTACCTTAGTTTTTTCCAAGCGACCTGTGCATGCAAAATTACGTGCAAAACACCATTTTCGACTGTTCAAGTCCACCAACCAGCCAATTTATTACACAGCTCGGCCCTCGGCTCACCTGGTCACCTGCAAATTGGCCATTTCGCCGAGAAAACAGGTATTTATGACAATTTTCCCCCGACCCTGTTTTTATTTCTTTTCTCTGTAAAATTGGCCACAAAACCTATAAATTTGAAAAGAAGAACACTATGTTGCTTCCCAAATTATCCCAGAACCTCTATCTTGCTAAAACTTCACCATAAAAACACACAATGAGCTAAAATTGAGCTCGTTCGGCCTTGCAAGCTCTCCAAGAAACCCCTAAAGCTACCTCTTGCCCATATTTTAAGCCCATTGTGTCAAATAAGCCCATAACTCCTATTTTTCTAGCTGAGTTCAATCCACAGAGCTAAATTGAAGCCAACAAACTAGTTTCAATGGTGAAAATCCCAGAGAAATCCATAGAGTCATCGTTCTACCCATTTTGCCTGCACATATTCAAAAGTTCTAATTTCAAAAGCAACAGAGCTTAGCCATGGAGGGTCCAGTGGCCTTAAACATCACTCCCCTCAATGCACCCCACAAATATTTGGAACATTTTCCCTTGGCTGATAGAGATTATCTAATTCAAGACTTAGTAGGCTTTCAAAACCATCTTCAAGCAGTCTGTGAGCTCAGAAATAGTTACTTAAATCAAGATGACGTTTATGGAATTTGGGAATCAAACCTACCCAGATACTACCTCCCCTCTGTGAATATATTCCCTGAGATCATTCACGTCTATTGTGAGAACTATGAGCCAACAAACATGGCAGTTAAGAGTCCATCTGGGACTACTCTTTTTTATATCACTCCTGACTCTATAAATCAGATGCTGAACTTCAAACCAACCCACCTCCAATTTCCTATTACCATGAAGTACTTGCTGGATGAAGGTCCTAAACTCTCCAGCTCACAGATAACCAGAATTGCCAAAGTGTTCATGAGAACAAATAGCCAGCCTAAGGAGCCACCTCCTTTTCACTATTCTTGTTTCACTGAAATGGGAAGATTAGTGGTTGATATGATATCTTTTGTGTTGGGGTTCAAGACAAGTGAGCATATTGATGAAACCATACTGGTTATGATGTCTATCTTTACCCCAGGGCAGCCCCCTGCTGTCAAATACAACTATGCCAAGTTTATTGCCAATAAGATGCATGACCAATTGTTGAGGCTAGATAGGGAGGTAATCTTCAAATATCCTTCCTATATCTATCATCTATTTTTATATTACCAGCCAGATATCTTCCAATTCCCCATTAGAAAATTGGACCATAAAGGGGAAAGGAGGTCTGTGATTTCTTAGACCCCAATCTTTCATGATGTTCGCAACTCTCCCTACTCTTATTGTGAGTTTGTTGATTTATTTGTATACCCAGTCTCTTCCCTCTTAATGAGAACTCCTCCTCCCAAACTGACACATGATATGCAAAAAATACTACAGCTCTCCAAAAACTATAAAATAGGTGACTGGTACTTTTACCAGAATCACACTATTCTAAGGATATATGGTTGTGAGCTATGCCCCTACAGGCTACCCAAATATGTGCCAATGAGACTGTTTGCCCTGTTATATTTCAGGAAATTCATCAATTCATATCTAAGTCACTTCCATAGCACAAAGAAAAAGGCTCGATTGAAACTCAAAGACCAATTAGGCCCCTTTGTTATGAACAAGAAAGAGGGATGGAAGGAT
>APFE030927960.1:38440-94274 GCA_000404065.3 Pinus taeda | reverse complement strand
TAGCAAGCTCACTTGTCATGTTAATGACATCTAATGTAATGATCTGGGCGGTTTTACAGGGAAAATGAGGTGAAAGAGAGAGATAGGTGATGAAAAACAGTAGATAATAGTAGATGATGAGGTGTAGGTTAGAGGCTATACAAATGGTAATTCTACCAGAATCACACTATTCTAAGGATATATGGTTGTGAGCTATGCCCCTACGGACTGCCCAGGTATGTGCCAATGAGACTGTTTGCCTTGGAATATTTCAGGCAATTCATCAATTCAAATCTGAGTCACTTCCATAGCACAAAGAAAAAGGCTCGATTGAAACTCAGAGACCAATTAGGCCCCTTTGTTATGAACAAGAAAGAGGGATGGAAGGATGCTGATGAACTATTGGGTCAAACATTTAGACTCAAGAGAAGTTTTTGGTGGGTACCCTATGACCCGTATGGCTTTATCAATGCAAGAAGGGTAAAATATAGGCTAGCACCCTATGAACACTGCAGCATCCCTGACATAGAAAAGTATGCCAACCAAGATGAGTGGTTGGAGGGCACACTAGTTGAAGAGTTAACTGAGGAAGAAAAAATGGAACAAACCATAAAGATTTGGAAAAAACTCTTGACTTGGAATCTTTTGGGCAGGTGTCTTTCAAAAAGCCACAGCAAATCGGGGAGAGCTCATCAACTGCCACAACTGCACAACAGGTTGCCTAGGAAAGGACTACACCAACAACATGGATAGCAAAGGGAAAGGAGTTGGTAGTGGCAAAACAAGAAACCATGGAAGAATAGCCTACTACCTCAAAGGAACATAGTCAAGGGCAAGCCCCTTCACTACAGACACAAGCTCCAGAGGTACCAGCACTGCAGACTCCTCTTCCTGAGGAGAGAAGTAAGAAAAGGGACCGAGAAGAGACCACACCTGCAAGTGGGTCAACAGGGCAGCAAGAGGCCAAGAGGCAAAGGGTAGATCCTCCTTAAGAGGACACTATGGAAGACATCACTAAAAGCCCAAGAGGAGAGAGGGTCATCAGCCAACAAACTTCTGCTAGCTCTCACAGACAAGAATGAGGAAGGCAGCATGGAATGGAAGTCTCCTCCTCAAGGTCACAGGCCAAGAAACCATCAGACATCAAACAGTCATTCATAGAGATTAAGGCTCAAAATGAGTCATTAAGAATTCAGTTGTATGACCTGTTTCTTAAGATGACACCCTCCAAACAGCATAGACTAATGGTAGCCTATGACATCAAGGAGGAGAAAATGATTTTAAGTCATTTCAAGCCCAAGGTTCAGCAGCCACAGTCTGTAGCTGACTACATAAGGACCAATCTAGAGGTCCTTGCCAAGGACATTCACCCAATGGACCAAATCGAATTGCACAAACAAACGGGTGAAATGGTCTATGCCACACTGGCAAACAAGGCAATGTTGGCCCACCAATTAAAAGAGTCATTAAATAATACATCTGCTTAATTGGATTTAGAGAAGATCTCTTCTCTAGCCAAAGATAACCGAATAAAGACTCTGGAAGAAATAATTGTTGAGTTGGGACATGATCCCAAGGATGCCAAGGGCATCAAAGCATTGATCAAAAAGAAGGAGGAAGATATTTCTGCCCTTAGAAAGCAATTGAAGCTGCCTGTAACCATGCATCCCCAAACAACAGAAATAGCACAAGAAAAAGTAGAAGAGGATGTCATGGATTTATTGATGAGAATGAACCAAAGGCTGATGCAGACAGAGCAAGAGTTGGAGAAAGCATTGCAAACTAAGCAGGGAGAGTTGACCTCCCAGCCACCCGAAATAGCTCCAACAATTGTCTCTGCTCCCCCCACAGACACAACAACAATCCCTTCCACTGAGCCACCATCGACAATAGGTACAGCTACCACAGATGCTACAGCGGCAACAACAACAGAGCTTGAGACCAGCATGAGGATGGAGGAAATGATGAAGGTAGTGAAAGAGCTAGAAGCTCAAATGTTAGAGCTCAAAGAGACAAAAAAAAGACTAGCCAAGCTATAAGTGAGCTATGACAAATCAAAAATAACAGTGGCAGAGAAGACCAGAGAGGTGAAGGCCCTGGAGAACAAGCTGAAATCACTGAAAAAGGATCTCACCTTGCATAAACCTCTGGTAGATATTAAAATGATTTTGTGGACCAAGATTGGCCAGTCTATTACTGACCAATGGAGATCAATTCAGACAATGTATGAACAAATTGAATTAATAGAAAGGGCACAAGAGAAAATACAAAGGGCCTGGGCATCATTAGGAAATATGCCTGAGCAGGCCAATGCGCTCATCCATTTTTTGAACACCAATACTAAGGAACAATTGGCAGCTTTAAAGATCACTGATAGGACAGGCACCATTTTGACAATAAAGAAGGTGCTAACAATGAGAAATCTTATACAGACTCTGCAAAGAAAGTGTCAAGAGATGCAGATGGATATTAATGCCTTCATAGAGAAATTCACCAACTTGCAGCAAAAGGGTCTACCGAGTTTAGTAACAAGCAATCAAAAATTGTTATCACATCAACAATATGCTCATCGGGTGAACATGTATGTAACAAATCAGATTACTGCATCATCCAATAGCTCAGAAGACACAGAACCTCCTTCCAGACAGAGCTCGTATGACAAATCAGAGAATTTGTTTTTTATAGAACATGAAATAAATCATATTTTTGAAGTCAAGCCTAAATTTTACAGGTATATTGAGGCTGATGAAATACTGGTAAAGATACAAAGACATCAGTTGCGCACAGAATGCTGGTGGTAGAGTATGTTGGAAGTTTTGCCTAAGTAAAGTTGGATCATTTTGCTTATGTACACCTGGTCAAAAAGCAAGACACGTGGCAGATATGAGCTCAAGCTAGGATCATGACACATTAAAGATGAATCAAGAGCAGGTAAACAGATCAGGATAGCAATGCAGGAAAGAAAAACAAGGACATATCTACCAGACGAATTGTTGGGTAAAAAGTCTAAAATATCTTGTCAGTTAAAGAAGCCAGCACAGCCAAAATAACTCCTACCTTCATTTCTGCATTTATTTCTCTGACAAAGTAGCTGAAGGAATTTATTGCTCCTTATTTTATCCTCAATATATTTTGTAAACTCTCTTTTTGTATAAATACCCCCCCAAGAGTGTATTCGGGGTTGGTGATTCTCCTACTGAACTACGCTGTAACTCAGATATTTAGTAATACAAAGGGCATTGAAATTCATTGTTGTCGGACCTTCTGAATGTGGGTGTGATGATTCTGGACTCTGCTACAGAATTCTTGTGTCTTTCTTTGGCTCAATAAGTTATTCTAACTGTGTTTTTGTGTTTTTTGTGTTTGCACATCTCATATATGTTTCATAATCTTAGTAACAAGGAAAAAGAATAGCCCAGAACTTGTTTAAAGACACTTTGTGTTCAATTCTTTTTGTTATTTATGTTTTCTTCACAATTAGCATAAATAGAAATTCTTAAATGCTTCTGTTTCTACCATTCCTTCATTCTAAATATTGCCAAGGAATTCTTCACTGCTCCTTGAAAATATTCAACCACCTTCCCTTTGCCACCATGATAAAGGATTCATGACATCCCTTTATCCCTTGGTCTACAACCCATCAATCACTAGCTTTCAATATTGTTCCAAACTGATTATCTTGCTCTGTAGTGTTGCCTATCATCACAAAAACACACTCAGCACTCCATCTTCATAGACTCCATTGCCCAATGGAATTAAATCTTTCAGACTTGCATCCTACCTCTGTTTGAAATCACCATCCAAACCCATTTAAAACAAATCTCTGCACATCATAACTAGCATAAAAACTTCAAATAAACAAAGTTAAATTATATAGAGGGAGCCCTCTCTGGATGCAGTTTGGCTAGAAATTGCATCTAAAAGATTAGTTAGTGGTTACCTCGGCCGTATTCCCTTTTCTCACAAGTTTTTGGGAACAACCTGAGTGATAACATCATTGGAAACTCCACTGGGGACCAAATGAATGTCTATTACTACTGTCTAAATCTCTAAAGCTACTTCATTCCTACTCCACTTTAGCTTTAGATTCTAAACAGCTGTCTCAAAAATTTGTTTGGCCATCCTTGTTTCAAACCTCCCTAAAGGAAGGTCCCAAATTCTCCTACATTTTAGTAGCTTCCCTCAAAATATTGTCAAAACTTGTATCCTCCAAGAATTCCTAGAAAATACCAAAACATACTTAGAACCTGGCTCCAAAGAAGAAAACTCGATACACAAAGTCAAACCCAGACCCAAATCCTCCAGCTATTTTTGACAATCCAAATCTGATTACTAAGAGCCTCAGGAAACCAGAAAATCAAGAGAGTTCTGCTGATTCAAACCTTGAACCATCCCAGCAGAAACCCATTCAAATCAAACCTACTGCAGCAAATTCTCAAGCCCTCCTTCCGATTGCAGTAGCTTCTTCCAGTTCAGCTTTATCACTCCAAAATCTCTTTTCCACCCACCCATCCACAGCACTTATCTCAACTCCTATCCCTGTGCTTCCAGTTGTCCCACTTTTTCCTTCCAACATGGAAAATAGATATGCTCCCCTTCAGTTGCCTGCCAATCCAAGGGCTATGCCATAGGATTACCAGGGATAAATTACCTACTTTGATGGTATAGGCACTTACACTGCTCAACAACATACCAAGAGGATGACAGACTATTTTGAAAACTATGAAATTGATGATAATGATGTTAGGATGAAAATTTTTGTCCAAAGCTTAAATGGTGATGTAAGGGCATGGTTTAGGTCACTCCCTGCAAACACAATAGCTAATCTAGATGCCCTTTATCAAACCTTCCTAAACAGGTGGGAGAAGAAAAAGGACCCTTTACACATCTTAACTGAATATGAGAATTTGAAAAGAGGCCCACAAGAGAGTGTCCAAGATTATTGTGCCAAATTCAACAATACATACCTTGCTATTCCAATAAATCTTAGACCATCACCAGACTTAGCATTTATTAAATTCCCTGATGGTTTTGACTCAGACATGGCTTACCAGCTCAGGGAGAGAGCTCATCCTAGCCTTGAAGATATGCAGAGTATAGTTGTGAGTGTTGAAGCTAATCTAATTTCCAAACGAAATCGAGCTAGGACTGAAAGAAGAACAACTTTCAAAGAGGAAACCTTTGCCTTTGAACAGAAACTTGATGAAATTATTAAAGGCATGGACAGGTTGGGAGACAGAGTGGAAACTATTGAGAGGAAATCTTGATGGGACAGCCAACCAAACAAAAATGCAAGAAATTCAAACTTTAGGAAAAATCAAAACCCAATGTAGGAAAAGTTTGTCCAGACCAAAATGTAAGGCCTCCCTTCCAAGAAAATTATGTAGAAGCTTCCACATCTAGTGAACCAACAGAGGACCCACACATTAATCTAATGGGTCTCAACAGTGGCCAACCAATTTTCCTAACTCAAGAAGACCAAGAGGCTCATACTCTTAGTCAATGTCAAATGGAATCAGGGGAATCCTTTGATTTTAAGCAAGGATATGAAACAATTGTGTATGAATTCCATAAGCAATACAACTTGAGAAGTAGGAGAATAGACATCCCGGATGATCCCAAGCAAAAGACAATCAAGCAACCTACCAAAACTAAACTCAAGGACTCTCATGTACCAATCATCCCCAAATCCACTTCCAATCCAAATAGTCCAATAGTTGAAGTTATTTCAGACAAAAATGAATTAAAACAACACCCTACATCTGTCTCTCCACTTAGAGAAGTGGAATAAGAACCACTGGAAGATGGTGAGAAAGCAACCCTAGTTCATCACAATATTCCAACGAAAGAGGCAATTGTTGAAAACTCAGTTCAAAGACACAACCTTGTTGCCCAAAATATCAAAATACAAATAGAAAAACCCTTTAATATGGAAGCTGAAATATGTAAGTTAAAAGTGTCCATTCCATTATCTCAATTGAATAGGCATAAAGTTTTTAGGGAACAAATCAGCAGATCATTACAAATTTCAGAAAACAAAGATTCAGTAAACATCCTTGATAATCAACCAGAACTTATATTTGGCCCTGAAGAAAATGGTAAAATAGTAGATGGAGGAGTCCCTCCCTTTTATGTGAGTTTAAACATCCATGACAAGGTGCTTCACAATGCAATGTTTGATTCAGGAGCTTCACATAATCTGATGCCCAAATCTGTCATGGAGAAGTTGGACCTAGATATCACAAGGCCATACAAAGACTTGTTTTCCTTTGATTCGAGCCAGGCCCGGTGTCTAGGCTTAATCAAGGATCTATGTGTGTCATTAGTCCAATATCCAGCCAATACAATTCTCATGGATGTGGTGGTAGCTGATATTCCACCCAAGTATGGAATGTTGTTATCTAGATCCTGGGGTGCCAAGCTACAAGGGTCTTTGCAACTAGACATGTCTTATGCCACTATCTCAGTCTTCGGCCAGCCTAAAAGGCTATACCGAGAAACTTTGATGAAGTATGTGGTAAGTAGTCAAGAAAAACCCCAAAACATTCCCATTTATTCTATACATTCAGACATGGACTCTTTTATCTTATACAACACTGAAATTCAAACCCAAACTGATGTAAAAATGGTGACTTTAAGTCAGGATGAATTCCTAGACAAAGAATCCATAGTTCAGATTCAAGAAAACTTGGAAAACAATAAATTAACAGTCACACATAAAGAATCCTATGAGACTATAAATCCAACTATCCCTACTGAGCAAATGGAAAAGGCTCCTAATACCAGTGCAAATCAAGAAAACCTATGGTATCTAGAGTTCGATGGATCTGTTAATAAGCTAGGAGTAGGGGCAGGGGTTTGGATACGCAATATGAAGGATGACCACACTGAGGGATATGCATTTAGATTAAATTTCAGGTGCATTAACAAGATGACCGAGTATGAAGCCCTCCTTTTAGGACTCAAAGTGATTAAAAACTTAGGTGCAGCTCGGATATCAATTTTGGGAGACTCTGACCTCATCATTCAACAAATAAAGGGTAACTTCATCAAAAATGATCTGAGGCTGAGGTCATATAGAGCTACTACAATGGAAATTCTCAACACCTTTCTTGAAACCCAACTGACCAAGATTCCAAGGAATCAAAATCTGCATGCCCATAGTCTAGCAACTTTTGCAAGCACTTGCAAATTGTCATTCAAGCCTAATCACCTATTCACTGCTGAAATGAAGCATAGACCTGCAGTGCCAGATAATGTCAAAAACTGGCAGGTATTTGAAAATGATACACAAATCAACAATTTCCTGACTTTAAAAGAAGAGTTCACAAGCACAAAAATGGATACCAACACTATAGAGGAAAGCAACCAAATGGACAAAGTTGAAACACATATCTCTGCTGAAACATCAAACCAACTTCTACATCCCACCAAGTTCACTAAAACAGATTTACAACAACTTCAGGAAAAAGAAGGCGAGGATGCAATTACAGCAAAATGTGAAGTTATTGAGTTGAAGGATAACTTTCTACCTACAGGCCTCACTCCTTTAGAGAACATTTTTGACTCAAATGATATCTCTAGGAAACCTAAAATGCAACCATTAAACGCAAAAATTGAGGACTGTAATCTAGGAACTGCAAAAAATTCCAAAATGATAAATTTGTCCAAAGCTCTGCCTTCTGACCAAAAACTAAAGTATATTGAATTGTTCAAATAATTTCAAGATGTCTTTGCATGGAGTTATGAGGACCTAAAGTCTTATTATACCGTAGTAATCCAACACACCATACCTCTCAAAGAAAACAAAAAACCCTTCAAACAGAAACTTAGGAGGGTCATCCCTGTGCTGCTCCCTTTGATCGAGAAAGAAGTTAAGAGAATGTATAAAGCTGGAATTATAGCTCCAATCAGATTCTTAGAATGGGTCTCAAATTTAGTACCCACTAGAAAGAAGACAGGGGAGATAAAGTTATGTGTTGAATTGAGAAATTTGAACAAATTCTCTTTAAAGGACAATTACCCTTTACCCAAAATGGATCATATTCTGCAAAGGGTAGTGGGTGCTTCAAGGATATCACTATTAGATGGATTCTCAAGCTTCAATAAAATCCTAATGCACCCTAATGACCAAGATAAAACTGCTTTCATAACCCCTTGGGGAACATTCAAATATGTGAAAATGCCTTTTGGACTCAAGAATGCAAGAGCAACTTTTCAAAGAGCCATGGATATTTCTTTTGCTAAAGAAATCCATGACTTCTTAGCCATTTACCTAGATGACCTTACAACTTTCTCCAAATCAGATCAAGAGCATCTAGATCATCTAAGGCAAGTATTCTTAATTTGCAGGAAATATGGTATATCATTAAATCCAAAGAAATCATTGTTTGTCCTAGAGGAAGGAAAATTATTGGGCCATGTCATCTCCAAAGAAGGCATCAGAATTGACCCAGATAGAATACAAGCCATCTTGCAAGTCCCTCACCCCAGAAACATTAAAGAACTTCAAGCCTTTTTGAGAAAGATCAACTTTCTTAGAAGATTCATACCAAATTTGGCTAAGCTAATAAGATTGTTGAACAACATGCTCAAAAAAGACTCCAAGGTTAAGTGGACAATGGAAACTAAACAAGCCTTTGAAGAAATAAAAAAGGCTTTGACTCAAACACCAGTCCTCACCAGCCCCAATTTTGACAAAGACTTTATCATATTCTCATTTGCATCCGAACATACAATTGTTGTTGTCTTGCTCCAAAAAGATGACCAGGGATGTGAAAAACCAATATCCTTCTTCAGCAAAGCCCTTAGAGATGCTCCACTTAAATATCAAATCATGGAGAAACAATCATATGCCCTTGTAAAGGCCATCAAGGACTTCAAAGTTTACATCTTGTACTCTCATGTGATCGCTTATGTGCCCAACACTGTTGTTAAAGACATTCTGACCCAAGAAGGTATTGAAGGCAAAAGGGGCGAGGAAGAACACTTCAGCGAGGAAGAAGGGGAGGAAGCATATCCAACCAGTGGAATCCCATTACAAAACCCTCTGCAAGAAGACGAATTGGCCCAAATTTTGGTCAACATGGGGGAGTATATCCAGCCCCACAGCCCACTCAACCTCGATATTGAGGAAAGACAATTACAGAAACACTTTGCTAACAGTAAGAGTGCATCCGAGGAGATGGATATTGAGGCAAGACAATCACAGGAACACTTTTCTCATAGCAAGAGTGCATCTGAGGAGATGAATGACGAAGAAGAAACCACCCGGAAAATAGCAGGTCAAATGAGGGTTACCTCCCCTAAAAAACCTACTCAGGAGGACGAGAACATTGAAGAAGTGTTCCAAATAGAAAATATGGAAATAAGCCAGGGCGAGGGCACAATCCCTGAAGAATAAAGCCTAGGCCCAAGAAAAGAAACATTTGTTCCTTCGAAGAAAATGAATGAAATCCAAAGGCTGCGAAAGGAATAGAAAAGGCTACTAAATGTTGTTAAACAACTCAGACAACAATCAAGGGTCCTAAAAATGGGGAGAATCTCAAAAAGAACCCTTGGAACAAAGGATGCAGCCACCCAGACGAAGACCCATAAAATCAAGACCAAAAGAACTCAAACTAAACCCATTATCATTCAGGACCACAAGGAATAGCATGTGACTATTACAAACACAGAGGCCCAAATAGAAGACACACCAGTCTGTGATAAGGACGTCTAGATAGAGGCATTATCCTCTAGCGTCACAACATACCAGACAGTTCATGAGAAGAAAATGCAAACTATAGAAAACAGATGTCGTAATAAGGAGATCCAGGTAGATCTATAGCACAAAAATGTTTTGATGGACAATGATCCTAGGATAGTGAGACTTCAAGAGGATCTAGCACAGGCCCAGCAGACGATAGAAAAGCTCACAAAAGAAATTTTTCCTCAGGAGAAATATCAAAAGTTACAGCAGCAAGTAAAGGACATCAATGCATCGGAGAGTGAGGCCTTCGATAGATGTCAGAGGGCAAAGGAAAAAAGTTAAAAACGTAACCAATAGACTAGACACAGTTATGAGTCAGATGGATACTCTTTGTTTTCTATATATTAATGTTCTAGCATGTAGGGCACCTGCCAAAAACTATGCTTTGCTTTTGATGGAAAGGTATTTAAAATTAAAAATTAAGGCTGTCAAGGCAGGGGTGCCTATAGAGTTAAAAACTTTTGATGATTTTATAAACTGATGTAAACATTATGGGGTGAAAGTCCAATGATGAAAATGTGAGTTTTTTTTGTATAATTTTGTGTTGGATGGTGAAACGGAGGAGAACCCAAGACCTTTTTTGGGTGATATCCAGCTTCAGTCATTCATCTCTTTTGTTGTTAACCAGATAAAGTGGCTTAAATCCCATAATACCTTTCAGAGACAAGAGAACGGGTTAGATTTGTGGGTAAGGGGTGAACCAAGAAACCCATTACAACTGTGGGTTAAGCATAGAAGCTTAATGAGAAAGAAGGGTGTGATCCAGACATTGGGACCCATTCACACAGCAGTTGTCCAGCAAGGGGTATAATACTTCCTATCCATCAAATACCTTGCCATAGCAGTAGCTAAACTCCGATGGAAGACTTCCAATCGGAATGTTCAGGACAGAGAGCCATTCAATTATGAAAATTTTAAGTTAGCTGCTAATCGCCTGGTTACCTATAATAACCTCATCCTGAGAGAAGGCCCATATTGGCTAGGTTGTAGGTTTCGAAGTCTAATTATCTGGTATCCTGCAGTAGGCTATAAGGCCCTATATGAATTGCCTAAAGGGAAGACACGACATATTTTTGAAGTTTTAGCTAGACATGATGGTTTTAGACCTAAGTTGCAGGAAACGTTGGAGAAGGGTCTGTTTCTGACCGAAAATAAGGAAAGTCGTATCGTACGGCCTGAAAACACATTTCTAGCCGTACTGGCCCAATTTTGGAGGAGGAAACGTGGCCAGTACAGCTGGAAACGCGTTTCCAGGCCATACGACGGAGTTTCCTCTTCTAACTTGACTTTTTCTTGTATTTTTTTTCACTTCTAATTAAGGTTGTCAAGGCAGGGGTGCCTATAGAGTTAAAAACTTTTGATGATTTTATAAACTGATGTAAACATTATGGGGTGAAAGTCCAATGATGAAAATGTGCATTTTTTTATATAATTTTGTGTTGGATGGTGAAACGGAGGAGAACCCAAGTCCTTTTTTGGGTGATATCCAGCTTCAGTCATTCATCTCTTTTGTTGTTAACCAGATAAAGTGGCTTAAATCCCATAATACCTTTCAGAGACAAGAGAACGGGTTAGATTTGTGGGTAAGGGGTGAACCAAGAAACCCATTACAACTGTGGGTTAATCATAGAAGCTTAATGAGAAAGAAGGGTGTGATCCAGACATTGGGACCCATTCACACAGCAGTTGTCCAGCAAGGGGTATAATACTTCCTATCCATCAAATACCTTGCCATAGCAGCAGCTAAACTCCGATGGAAGACTTCCAATCGGAATTTTCAGGACAGAGAGCCATTCAATTATGAAAATTTTAAGTTAGCTGCTAATCGCCTGGTTACCTATAATAACCTCATCCTGAGAGAAGGCCCATATTGGCTAGGTTGTAGGTTTCGAAGTCTAATTATCTGGTAT
Source organism: Pinus taeda (assembly GCA_000404065.3). Taxonomy (NCBI): domain Eukaryota; kingdom Viridiplantae; phylum Streptophyta; class Pinopsida; order Pinales; family Pinaceae; genus Pinus; species Pinus taeda. Next base: position 82,634 of record APFE030927960.1, on the reverse strand, counting down.
CCTGCAGTAGGCTATAAGGCCCTATATGAATTGCCTAAAGGGCAGACACGACATATTTTTGAAGTTTTAGCTAGACATGATGGTTTTAGACCTAAGTTGCAGGAAACGTTGGAGAAGGGTCTGTTTCTGACCGGAAATAAGGAAAGTCGTATCGTACGGCCTGAAAACACATTTCTAGCCATACTGGCCCAATTTTGGAGGAGGAAACGTGGCCAGTACAGCTGGAAACGCGTTTCCAGGCCATACGATGGATTTCCCTCTTCTAACTTGACTTTTTCTTGTATTTTTTTTCACTTCTAATTTTTTATTGGGCAACTAAAATATTTTCTAGATGCCTCTCAAGTTACAAAAAAGAGGATTTTTTTGAGTGGGGCAGCCTAATGTTCAAGCCTATGGCCCTAGTGTTAACATTACCATGAAATGACTCAGGATGTTTGAGAGTGGTTTCACCCTCATTGGATTTCATGTGGAGAAAGTAGAATTTTAGATCTCACTCCAAATCCAGTAGACTTGTCTGTTTTTCAGGATTTTAGGATTGGGGGGATTGCAATGTTTCCATTGGATTTTATCATGTACTAGGGTATGGAACTTGTATTTAATCAAGAGAACCAATCCCTCTATGCAGGGGAGACTCCCAATAATCAAGATCACATAGGATACTAGGGTATGGAACTTGTATTTAATCAAGAGCACTAAGGTCGTTCGACTATGTAGGAGGAGACTCCTAATCAAGCATAAGACAAGAAATTTGAAAATTCTCATGGCTGATTTTGGATATTGCTATTTTAATTATGTGATCATTCATGAGTAAATGTGATTTAAATTTAGAGACTTATAGTTTTTGCATTGACAATTGAAAATTTAATCATAATGTAATAAATTAGAATGTATCATATATGCTTTATGATTGCACATATTTCTTAAATGTCCTACTATATATATATATATATATATATATATATATATATTATATATATATATATATATATATATATATATATATATATATATATATATATATATATATATATATATATATATATTTCATTTCCCCGTTTCCAAAATTTGCGGGGTTCACGTTTCATACCCGTGCCCATTTCGGAAACTTGTACACATTTCCCCATTTCGTGAAACTTAGTTTTAGACCACTACACGAAAATCCCTCTCCAGCCTATTCCCTAACTGCCTTGCATGTCAATTACAATGTTTTCATGAGGGCATGAAAAAGGGTAAGCAAGGGGGTGTGTTGAGCAATTGAAAAGGTATGTATTTACCATTTATTTCTTTATCTTTTCCTTTGAATCATAACTTCTTTACATTCTAAGATGGTAATATGTTAAAGAATTATGATAGAATTAAGAAGATTTTTTATTGATGCAAAATAACTAATTATTGTCTTTTTCTATACAAAAAGTGAAGAAATTGGAAAATCACTATTCAGGAGGAAAATACAAAGCAGAAGCAATTGTTGCCCCTTTGACAGGAAGCCATATCCACACGAGGAGATCAAGATCGAAGCACATGATCCAAGAAAAGGAAGAGGAAATGCGGCATCAACGCAAGAATACAAAACGATAACTAGAGATCAAAGACATAGCAAACCCCTTAGGATCCTTTGGTCTTGAGGGATCGCTATTTCAAGACTTATCGGTACTCTTGATACTTCCACCTAACCATTATAAAAAGGGACAGCGTTGGTAGCCTACGGGGCGGATTTTATTGTCAATTTGTAGAACTTACTATTGTAATCTTAACTTTGATCATCGACTCTCTGAAGAGTGATCATTGTAACTCTGCCATTTATGATTAATATATAACTTAGTTGCTATTCCATTATCTGATTCTGGAGTAAACACAACAGTGCTTCCCTGGTGGCTAAGGGCCTGACCCTAGTGGATCCACTTGCTTCTTGTATCATTATTTTACAATTACAGTCATGTGTGGTTTTATTTTCTTTGCATTTCTTTAATTTTCTTTATTCAGTAATCTTTTGTTCCTGAAAATTTCATTGAATTGCTCTGTTATATTGAAATTGTAATTTGATAGCGAGATTATTATCCACAACATGAAATGTCATGTTGTTCATTATGAAACAATATTGCATTTTCTGATTTAGATTTTGTTGTTCATTTACAGTGGTTCACTTACAGTTGTGATTGTTGTTCATTTGACTGTTTTTCCATTACAACTGCAATTGTTGTTCCTTTATATTTGTGGTTAATAATATTACTGATTCAATTAATCTATAGCTATTGTGTGTTTACACTTAATTTGGTTTGTTGTTCCTTTCTTAAATTTTTGTTCAATTCCTTTATTAGTTGAAGGTTGTTGTTCAATTCATTTCTGTTAAGATTGTTGCTCAATTCATTTCTGTAGATTAAGCTTTGTTGTTTGACCTTTTCAATAGAATTAGTTGTTGTTCCTTTTCTGCTAATCGAATTGTTATTTCCAGAATTTGCTTTGGTGTGGATAGAAAGATCTACAACTGTAACGAACATTGACTACTGTTGTCTAAGTTCTCAGATTGGAGGTCTTGTCTGTGATTGATTTTCATTTACATCAGTTTACAGGGGAAAGAGTTATCATTACTACATCCTTGACTAATGATTTCTATAGTTTCTTGAGTAAATGATTTAGTTACAAAGCATTTAAGTTTCTTTCCGTTACAATTAGATTTTGTTTCTAGCATTCAATTACTTTTGTAAGAACTATACTGCAAACATTACTCTTGAACAAGTGACCGCCTCAGACTGAGTACACTCTTGAGATAAAAAATTGTGCCTGGATTGATAATTAATGTAGGGTAAATAGGGGTTAAAAGACACCTTTTTATTGCTCAACACTTGGGATGCATGGAAATAAGGAGGATACAATATTGATACCAGACATTGCACCAAGATATGTAGGATAAATTGGATTGGGGGAGAGGTAAGAAACTATCCTACCTTCCATGGTATTGAACCAGTAGACACTTTTTTAAATAAAGCAGATAGAAACATAAGAGAATATCACAAAGTCCCAAAGGCAAGGTGGTGGAAAGAGCATCGCAACACTTTGCATGAATAGGAGACTATCAAGCGAGCCTTGAGAGAGAGGTTTAGACAAGAAGGAGACCAGCCGCGTGATAAGGTGAAGTATAGAGGAAACTCAGATCCCAAAAAACATTTAGAGGACTACACATAGAAATGGGAAATAGAAAAGGTATCAAAGGAACTCTGGGTGCATTTATTCATACATACCTTAAGTACAATACCACAAGAATGGTATATATAGGAGGAAATTTGTAGACAAATAATAGATTAGGATATCATGGTTAGCCAATTCAGCAGCAGTTTCTCGTTCAAAGATAGTGATCGGCGCATGAATTAAACCTTATATGCCATTAAAAGGTTCCTATTTACTCCAGGAGAGTTATGGGAAGGTTGCATTGATGACAAATTCCTACAGTATTTCTATGAAGCAAGGTATCCAGAATACATGTCTTGTGGCAAAGTAAACGCAAATCCAGATGAGGATGATCTAGAAGGACTAAGACACCTAAAATTTCAAGAAACATAAGGTGAAAAAGATATTCAAGAAATTTTTTCAGGAGACACTCCACACTTTCTCAAATTGAAATTGTGGAAGCATAACATCAGTTCAGAGAATAAACCTAAGATGGCATCCATCAGAGATTATTGGGACGAGTAGACAACTAAGGAGATTTTTGATCTATTGCGTGAATACAAAGACTTATTTCTAGCCTTTGTGGCTAAATTAAAAGGGATAAGAGGGCACATCGGAGAGATGAATATCGTGTTGAAACCAGATGCTTGTCCAGTGAAACAAACCCAAGAGTGAAAGAGAAGGTCAAGAAAGAGATTGAAAAAATGTTAGAAGCCAGAATTATATTCTTGGTGGACAAAGCATAATGGATTAGCTCGATTGTAATACAAAACAAGAAAGATGCCATGGAAATTAGAGTCTATGTAGATTGCAGGAGCCTAAAAAATGCATGTGTACATGATCTATTTCTGACATCGTTTAGTGATGACATTATGGATTTTTCCGGGGAATGAGGCATATTCCTTCACCGATGGATTTTTATGTTATCGTCAAGTCCATATAGAGGAAGAATATAAGAAGAAAACAACATTCACGATAGAATGGGGGTCATATGCCTATCATGTAACGTCATTCGGTCTAAAGAACGCGCAAGCGGTTTTCTCAAGAATTGGCATAGATGCCTTTAGAGATTATATTCACAGGTTCTTAGAAGTATACATGGAAGACTAGACGGCATACAATTTGCTAAAGAAACACACCAATATATTATGGTTGATGTTTGAAAGGTACAGGCGGTTACAAATCTCATTAAATCTCAAGAAATGCATCTTTGCAGTTCCATTCAGAACATTACTAGGCTATATTGTTTACAAATATGGGGCATGTGTAGATCCAAAAAAGGTTGCGGCAATTTTAAATATGGAGTTGCCAAATAATGTAAAGAAATTACGAGAGCACTAGGACATACAAGATATTACCATCGGTTTATTCAAAATTATGCCTCAGTTATAGATCCTATGGAGAAACTATTGAATAAGACAGAAGCTTTCATGTGGACGGAGGCCTGTCAAGTGGCACTGAACAAATTAAAAGAAAAATTGGTAAGCGCCCCTATTCTTGTATACCCAGACTAGAATAAGCAGTCTCACGCACATATTGATGCATCAGGAATAGCACTAGGAGTAGTTTTGGTGCAACCTAGAGGAAGAAACATGGATCAACCAATATACTTCACCAATAGGAAACTGTCAGCAGCTGAGAAGAACTACACAACAAAAGAGAGGGAAGAACTGGAAATGGTTTACTCCCTACAAAAATTCAAACACTATCTACTAGGGGCACCATTCAAGTTCTTCACAAACCACTCAGCTTTAAAATACCTAGTGATCAATCCAGTGTTGGAGGGCAAAATATGTCAGTGGTTACTATTGTTCCAAGAATTCACCTTCGAATTAGTCATCAAATTAAGAAGGTTAATTGTGGGGCTAGACCATCCATTAAGAATAGAATCAGGAGAAAATGAAGGACCATTAGATGACCAACTACCATATGTTAACTTGTTCTGAATAGAAGCCATTCCAGACTACTTAGAGGAGATTATTGTGTTACTAACAATGGGATACTCCTTGAAGGGATATATGTTGATCCAGAAGTGACACCTAATATTGAGAGCAGTAGATTATCAGTTAATTGCAAGAAAGCTATATAAGTTGGACCTCAATCAAATTCTACAACGTTGTCTCCAACATGAAAGGTGGGAAGTTCTATGGGAGTGCCATGCTGGTGTTGCAGGAGGCCATGTGGGGGGAAAAGCTACCGCAAGGAAGATACTATAAGCAGGGTTGTGGTGGCCCGCCATCCACAAGGATGCTAAAGAATATGCAAAGAGTTACGATGTTTGTTAGAGAGATAGGAATCCATCATATCAGGATGAACTACTCCTAAAGACAATTCACATGGTACAAATATTTGAGAAATGGGCAGTAGATTTCATCGGCCCTATCACGCCACCAAAATGTCATTCCCATGCCAGATACATCATAACCACTATAGAGTACCTTACTTGGTGGGCAAAGATAGTGCTAGTCAAATATTTTGCAGCCGATACTGCAGTAAGATTCACCTTGAGTGCATTATATCCAGATTTTAATGTCCAAAAAGCTTAACCAGTGATCAAGGGACGCATTTCATTAATGAAACTACCACTTCTCTCCTAAAGAACTTCATGGTCCAGCATCACAAAAGAAACTTGTACAACCCATGGTCCAATGGAAAGGTTGAAGCCTTTAATAAAATACTAGAGAGGGGTCTGACAAAAATTGTGTCAGCAAACCGAGATGATTGGGATGAACGGGTACCAGCAACATTATGGGCTTACAGAATGACAGCCAAGAGAACGCACAAGAAAATGCCATTCCAACTAGTATACAGTAGAGAGGTAGTAGTAGTAGCAAAATTCATTATCTCGGTCATTTTTATCTCTCAGGCCACCAAAATGACAGATGATGCAGCTTTGAAAGAGACAATGGAACAACTCATGGAGTTGGATGAATCAAGTTTTTTAACAGAGTTCCTCCAATCAGTTGAACAAAGGAGACATAAGGCTTCACATGAAAAACACATCAAAAAGAGAACCTTCAAGATAAGGGATCATGCTCTACTATATGGCAGTAAGTCTCAAAAGTTTCCAGGAAAACTGAAAATGCATTGGTTGGGGTTGTTCATAGTTGTGAAGATTAAATATTTGGGGGCAATGAAGTTAGCGCAGCTGGATGGGATACCGCTACCTGGATGGGTGAATGACACACACCTAAAGCCTTTCTACAAATCCACAATTGCACCATAAAATTAAAGGGGTCTCAGAAATGACCTCGCAAGTAGGTTTTAGTCAATAATACATAGTCACTCTATAATACATTCATAGTAAGTCACATGAGTCAGTAGCATACTCTTTTACAACCCATGTCTTTCTCGTTCTTTTTTCAAAAATAAATAGCACATGTCAATCTGGTTGTGGCAATAATATCATGTCACCGCAACCCACTTGTGCTTGGGGGGGGAGAGTTGTACATTCCACGAGTCTTTTCCATTGTATTACAGGTCCTTTCCATAATAAGTAGGCAATAATACACATGTCAGACAGAGTTTTGTAAAAAAATTTCCCATTGGGGAATAAATCAGCTAATAATTACACACCATTATGGAAACTTTATTAACCATGTGACCCACTCTATCCTTTCCCATGCTACTTCATACTAGTCAGATCCAGGTCAGCAAACGACGGAATAACACAAAAACGCAGCATAGGGAAAGTTGTTGTAATAATTAGCTATCAAGTCCAGTCAGAAATGCCATGTCAAGTTTGTCTACTTAATTTGCATGGAAATGCAAGGAGTTTCATAATTTCAAGCACAAGTGACAGAAAAACTTCAAGTTCTCTCTAAGAACCAGCAGTAGCAGAGAGGTAGAGATTCCAAGCCTCCGATCACGATAACAACTAGGGTTAAAGAAGATTTCAAATGCCTCCAATGATAAACATTGATAAATCTTAGATGCTTACATGTTTTCGGCATGAAATTAGTAGCAATGTAATGCACAAAGCTCTTAGCTAATAGGATGCATAGGGGATCGCTATGGATTGACAAAGAATATCCCATTCATGTTGATGACATTTATCGCCTAACAAGACTCTCTGTAGGAGGAAATGCAGTGGCTACATCATTCCAAGGAGGAATAAAGTGAGTGAATAAAGAACAAGACAAGGATTATTACGAGAAATACTAGACCAAGCGCAGGGATAGTGGCACAAATATTGATCTTATCACCAAGGACGAAATCAAATTCACCTGCTTCATAATAGCAGGGAAAGTAATGAGCCATTTTGCTAAGAACGAATGTACCCTGGACTCATTTTTAGTTGCAGAGCACTGCTACCAAGGGGAGGTGTTGAACTGGTCAACCTTTGTATTGAATGAGCTATTTGAATTTCATATTTGGCTACATATTGATGACTCTGGTAATGTGGAAATGGCAATCACTGAGAGGAAGAGAAATCATACAAATCATAGATGACGAGCCCATAGCACTCAGATATGACCCATGGAGAACTTCAGGGGACCCCAACAACAAAGAAATCAACGAGGCAACATTTATCAAATGGTATGGGTTGATGTTGATCACAATCAGGATGGAAGAAAGAATACCCAAACAACTACTGGATGAGTTTTCACAAGATATCTGGTTTTGGGTTACCCATGAGTAGACATACATCAAGCTAAGATGTGTCCACCCAGAAACATTTCAAATGAGGCAGCAAAGATATGTTTTATTAGAAGCAGCATTCCATAGCGAGGTTGGTTCGTGGTCGGGAATTTCATGTGAGATCACTAAAGGGAAATATAAATATTTATTTGAAGCGATAAGGCCACAACCACAAACAAAAGAAGCAGCAGGGAGCAGTAGGAAGCGACAAGCAGAGGATGACTTGGAGCTAATAGTTCTTTGGATGGAGTAGTGGTTGTCTTCCCTCAAGCAAACAATTGCAAACTTCACTGACCTTTCAGGTGAGGCAACACAATCCATGGCTTTTCAAGGTTCCACTCTATTTAATCCAATAATAACAACTCCTCTAGTTGTAGAAATTCCCAATGTTGGCCCCCATGCACAATCAAGGCCAACAATCCCAAAGCCTAAGCAGAAAATGGGAACTAAAAATTTGGTCCCCAAGAAGCCCAAGACAACTGCTATAGTCCCAATTTTCAACCTCACTGACAAGGGTGGTCAATCTGTATCCACATCCCTAATCATTGAAGAAAATCCTCAAACCTCATCTGCAGTCTCACCGAGGTCATGGGATCCATCCCCAAATACAGCCTCCACCTCCGCGACCATGTCTGAAACAATTCCCCTAGTACATGTGTAGCCACAAAAGAGATGGAAGTAGACTATACCTAGCAGTATTGTGAGCCTCTTCAAGGTAATGGCACTCACGCATCCTCGTTGGTATCCCTACTTCTAGGGTCAGGACCACTACTAGGAGATGAGCCAATGGTTTCTACTCCACAATCAATGGGACTAAGCAGTCCCAGACTGCATTCTTATAAATTTCCCATTGATCACAAACCCTACCATTATTCCATCTACACCTTAGTTCACCTCGTCTTCGCAGAAACAAAACTCTCCCTCATCTCACTCAAACAAGTCCATTTCCAGCAGCCTACCCATTCAAAGCAATTTTTGAAATCCAAATATAATGTAGGAAGAAAAATTGCAACATTACTTATTGACACGGTTGTTTTGATTCATCCAACAAGTTGCACAGAGAGCAGATAAATTACATGATGACCTTTTCCATGAACATGAATAGTAGAGAAGACAGTTGCAGGAGGTCACAGAAGAAGGAGATTAGCTGAAACAAGAAAATAGTGATCTATAGGCCCAGGTAGATCAGGTCAAAATTTTATTTCGGTCACTATGGCCGACCATACCAGATGTTGTCGTAGAATTTCCCGAGGATATTACATCTTGCACGTTGATCGATTACTGCGACTACATCCGAGTAGCGTGCTCGAGTCTGGCAGCTACGAATGCAGACATGAAGAAAAAATTGGAGACAGTCAGATCAGCATTGCCTGATCTGACTAAGATATTTTCCATGATAATAGATGAGAAGATCAGCATTGTCGTTGCTGCAAAAGAATCACTCGCCAAAGCTCTAGTTGATGGGTTTTCCTTGATGGATAAATTACATGAATGATCAGGTAGCTTAGCCATAAAGGATCAGCCTATCTACCCTCTGCGAGAACAACTTCAAATTTTACTTGTCGACAACAAGAGATGCACAGACACCATCCGACTGTAGAAGATTGATGAAGAAATTGCCACATTTGGGGCCTAAGAAAAACAGATAGAGGAGGAACCTACAAAAACAAAAAAGAAAATCAGAGACCTTAGACCTTTGGTCTGCCAACATGTCCTTGCCCTAAAATAAGTCTACAACCACAGCGAAGATCACTCGAACAAACTACAAAGAAATAGGTTGGGTCAGCTAACATCCAACACAAAAGAGGAATTCATCAAACAGGATGATTCCATAACAAGTGCGTGGCAAACAACACTGAGAAAATACAATAAGTTGAAGAAAGAAACAATAACAGTTGTTCCTGAGTTGGGGCCTTCGTTTGGAGAAGGAGGCTAGCAGACTGTAGAGGAAGTAGATGAAATAGTAGTCCCTCAGAGGGAAGAACAGGAGCAGCCGCAAGTAGAAATACCTGCAGAAACAACAACAAGACCCACAACGCTGGAGATAGGTTGACTCATGGATGAGTCAAATAACTGTGGTCGGGGCCTGTTGGGGCCTTCATTTTGAAATTTGAATTTTTTTGAGATATGCAGAGGTAAAAATAGGTGGCAGGAGCAATAGTCAAGTTTCGTTGAAGACAGTTGGGAAATTGAGCAAGACCATGCAGTCGTGTGACAGTTGTGGCAATGTGTCAGGAACAGGCAAAAATAGTCGACTGAACAAGGAGGAGGACGAGAAGCAACCGAGGGGATAGATAGTCGAACAAAACTGGTAGTTTGGATAGCGAAGGACTAGATAAAAGGAGAGAAAAGTGCAAGGAAAAGGGTTGGTATCTGAGGGAGTCTAGAGCACAGAGGAACCCGATTAGAAAGCAGAGCAGTGGCAAGAAGACCAAACTGGGGTTCAGTTTGAGATCGGAACATTATTTCACAGTATTCTATGTATTTTCTCATGGCTTCATGCTAAATGTGTGTTGTAATGGATCTTCTGTTGAATTAATATGAATGAGTACTTGGACCAGTTTCATAGTATTATCTGTGTGTAATGTCACAATTGATGGGCCTTCTTAAAAGTTTTTAATGTTGAAGGTATTTCCTCATATGAATGTGATTTCTATAATGATATAATTTCATGATGAATGTATGCTTTAAGTTGTACATAGAGTAATGGTATGGTCATCCTTGATATCCTTCTCAACCCTTCTTAGTTTCTGTCACGACATGCCTCGAGTGAGACTCCTTACCCCTTGAGGTAGGGTGAAAATGTCAGCATTGTCCTAGACTACAGCGGTCCCTTGTTAGCCCCTTGTGCTCGAACCTAGGGTATTTCCATGATGTCATTTTTGTGCTAGCAATATTGATTTGTGGGAAATGTAGTAGACATCAACGCTCATTACGGCACCCTTTTGAGGCAGTGAAGCATTGATTCAACCTTATAGAATTATTTAAAACCTCTCCCTTGTGCAAACATGTGGAAAATCTAAGGATATCATTTTCAGATAACTCTGATGCAATATCTTAGGGGTGACAAGGCTCTAAGGCTATCAAAATTGTAGACCTAAGAGGGAAATAAAGTGATTAAGGTTTTCATTTTGTTAAGGCAGTATACCTTCAAAAAAATGGGATCGAGAGCATTAAGAAATGCTTCGAAACTAGGCAAAGTTCCTACCTTTTGAGCACTAGAAATTTCAACCCTTTGCTAGGGCATCGAATGCAGGAGTGAAGTATCTTCTTAAGGCACAGACCTAGTCACAAATCCTTGCGGCCTATTGTAGAGGTAACCATTAAATCTGTACGTTAGAGATCTAGTCTTTTATAGAATTGACAATCATTACGATAAATTGTAAACTCCTTAAATAACATGTTTATTAGAGATTTTTTCATAATTGTATAGTGACCATACATCTCTATGGGATTTGTCATTGTTTTGGTTAGGTTTACGGCTAGAACAGTATTGATATTCCAAAAGTGAATAGCACCAATTGTGTGACCAATATTCTACAGTATGTTGACATATTTTATGGTATGGACATAGGTCCCCTTGTCAATATATGTCATTGATTATCACCATAAGACAGTGGCAATAATTTCATTGTATTAGTGAAAAACTTCAAGGATTAGCTCAGAGTATTAATTCAAGGCATATCTTATAGTTATACTTAGAAAAATTGGAGCCATATCTACAATTCAAAAGGCAACAACATTAAGAAAAAACATCTTAATGATATAAACAACAAAAAATGGATTATGATTTCATATTCAATCATAGTAAAAATATACATAGTTAAGCCAAATAGAAGTGACAACAGAGGTATTCATATGTTTCATTGAACAGAGTAAACAAAGACTCACAAGACATATTTAAGAGTAATATTCTCATAAGGTTTTGTAGCAATACTACATAGTTAAAACAATCATTTCAACTTTACTATAGTGATTCACCATATGATATTGTAGGGTATTTGAGTTCAAGTCTAAGTAGTAACTTGTGCTTGATAGTGTTTGACCTAATATTATTTATATAGTGCTTACATACTTGTCCATATAACTATCTTGATATCCATATGCTTGTAATCCAACATATGTAGGTACTTCATAGCTACATCTAAGCAGTTATAAGACATATGCTAGTAGGCCTCCTTGGATAGAGTTTGAGAGCATTGCAATTAGGTCATAGGGATGGTCTGAGGCATCTTGGATTGAGAAATCATCATAATTTAGTACCCATTTTTTGCAAAAGCATTAGAAGCTTGGCATAATGGTTTTTGGTTGACTACTTCATGAGCCTTTGAATGCATATTCATTCATGAGAAATGTGGTACAATGACAATGACCATTGTGGGTTGCATGAGTAGAGGACTAACTAATACAAAGATCAGATTGATTGTTTGTTGCAAAGCAGTGAATTTGTTATAGCTAGCGTTTATAGCTGATGCAGAAGAAAAATATCATTTTGATGTGTTGATTGAGAAAGGGTTTGGTTTTGCTTTGTGATTGAGCATAGGTAGGTGAAAAGTGTTTGATGTATGGTAGTGTAGTGGTCACATTAAGTAGTGTTATGTAGTGAGGTTACAAGGACTTAATAGGATATACATATCGAGTAAAGTAACAGAACCTTATTTATAGTTCCTTTATATTGATTCAAAGCACAACGAGATCCAATATGAAAATTATGAAATGTGGTATGCCAGTTCATCAGGGTGGCAGGGTGGTGCAAGGAAAGTGATTGGATTCACCTTCAAGTTGAAGCCTGAAACCACTTTAGGGTGGTAGGGTGGTTCTAGGGAAAGTTGGAGCCTATAGAGGGCATTGGAGCGTCCATCTAATTTCATCTAGTACACAGGGTGTTGGAGCATCCTTCAGGTTATAGCCTCAAATCTAGGGCATTGGAGTGTCCTCCTAGTTGTATTTGGTAAATAGGATGTTGGAGCATCCTACAGGTTGGAGCCTATAAATCAGGGGGTTGGGGATTGGAGCCAAAAACTTGATGTAACTATTCTTTTCTAAGGAATGCAACAAATATTAAGAAGTGTTCAGTGATTTTTGACTCGGAGGAGGTTTTCCACCTAAAAATATGTTTTTTTATTGTCTTTATCTTGCGAATTATTGTATGGTGTTGTTTACTGCTTTTGATCTCTTATATTGAATAATAATAATATCACTAAATATTAACTAATGCTATGAAAATAGATTAATAAAGTGTTAATTGCTAAGAAATATTTATTCACCCCCCTCTCAGTATTTCCAACAGTAATTATAAAGTAAGGAAAGTCAACTCTAATCTTCAAATACTTTTATTTTCCAACATGGTATTAGAGCTAAGGTGAAGGAAGGAAGTTTGGAAGATCAAATCTTAGTTGGCACCTTTGTTGAAGAGAAATCTAGAAGCAATCATAAGCTCTATGAAGAAAGGTATCAAGACTCTTAAGATTCACCTTGTAACTATCAAAGGGTGCATCTTGAAGTACATCTCCAAAATAGAAAAGGAAGTGATGGATGGAAGTTTCTTCTCTGCTCTCTCAGGTACTTTTAAGGATGGCAATGTATGGATCATTAATAGTGGAGCTTCTAAACATATGACAAGAGAATGCACTCAACTCTGGACTTTATCAAAAGGAACCTCCTCTCACCCAGTCGAACTTGGAGACAAGAAGAGCTACCCTGTGAAAGGGATTGGATCTACTTCATTGAGCTAGATAGTGGTGGAAGCATTCATCTGAATAACATACTCTATGTTCTAGGTTTGCATAAAAAATTTCTTTCTATTTATTGTCTAGAAGATAAAGGTGATAGGATTTATTTTGTTGATGGAAAACTTTTGGTTTGGGGAAAGGACTCTAGTATTGAACATGTTAAGATAATTAGGATTCGTGAAGGAACGTTATATAGACTTATTACACCTCTTCCTCAAGCACTTGTACACTTAGATGTTAGCCCTTCTATTAATTTTAGTTAACAATGGCATGTTCTATGCTTAGCACAATTACTTCAATGTTTTTTAAGAAGCCAAATGAAAATTTCCAATTTAGATTTACAAGAGAAATCACATTAACCATAAATCACATTGGCAGTAACTATAGATAGAACATGAACAATAAAATGCAGAATACAAGCCAAGACAAGAGGACACCAAATTTGGTGAATGCCAAATAAAAACCCTAAAATGGGGAAACGCTCAATCAATTCTTCTTGTTATTATATCAAATGTTCAGCAAAGAGAGAGTAGAAAAGTCAAAATTGACTTGCGAGATCAAAGTCAAAACACCCTGTCAAATTTGCAGTCAACAACGGTTAAATTTTTCCTTAACTAGAAATTCAATGTAGGTCAATGCAACATAAAATCATCCTTTATGCATATCATCCATATCCAGTCAAAAGTGACCTTCTAAGGTGGTCAGACTTAGCCCAAAACAATACTGAAAACAACAGTCAAACTTGGTCAACTTTTGCGGTTAATTCTATGGTTAGGCCTGTAGTCAACCCTGTGATTGGTTTGTGGTCAAAGTCAACAGAATGCCTCAATTCATGTGCCAATAAATGTTTTCTTCCAAAAACTAAATTCTAACCCCAAAATCTCAGTCAAAACCCCTAGTCAACACTGGTCAAACCTGCAACAAACTCTGAAATTTTAGACCTGTAATTCATCCTTCTATTGCCACAAGTGTGAGGAAAAGAGATGCCCAATAAGCCATATGAACCATTCAGATGAGGAGAGAGAACAATTTGTGATATGAGATGATTCCAAATGAGGTTGGAGATCTCTCTTATTTATACAAATCATTGAAGGTGAAGTGACATGCCTCTTGGGCTTCATGAGCCTACATGATGATGTGGCCAACCTTGACAATTTGTACATGTGAGGGCATAAATTCAAAAAAACATTTCTTCTTATCCAAATTTAATTATCTTTAGGACGATTATAGTCCTCTCGAAAAGAGGAATTCAATGCAATAATCATCTCCATCAAATGAGCTGTCAAAAGTGGAATTTGGCCCTAGTTTCCAATTTCAACACCTTCTGAATTATGGTTTAGAAGGTATGGACAAATTCACTACAAGATATTTCCATCTCTAGATCAAATGGTCACTGGAATCCCTAAATTGAAGGAAGAACATGAAGGAATATGTAAAGGATGTTCTCTAGGAAAGAATGTGAATAAGCTCTTTGCAAGAAGTGATACAAGATCCAAGGACATCTTAGATCTCATACACTTTGATGCATATGGACCTATGGCAGTAAAATCTCTTGGAGTTCATTAATCTATGTGACATTTATTGATGATTACTCTAGGAAAACATGGATATGCCTCCTCAAGAACAAATATTAGGTATTTGAGAAGTTTCAAAAATTCAAGGATGGAGTGGAGAATATGACAAAAAGAAAAATAAAAAACCTAAGATCTGATAATGATGGAGAGTATACCTCCAAAGAGCTTATAGCATTTTGCAAGGAAGAATAAAGAGGGAGTTAGTTGTTCCCTATAATCCTGCACAGAATGGTGTGGCTAAAAGGAAGAACACATAAATTGAATAATGTGTTAGGGCCATGCTTCATGATTAAGATCTCCCTAAGTTCTTATGGGAGAAGCATATGTAATAGTTGTCTACTTGCAAAATCGAAACCCTCATAAAATTCTCAATAATATGGCTCCAAAAGAATCATTTACAGGAAAAAAATCCTATTGTGGATCATCTTTGAATGTTTGGATGTCTAGTTTATATGCACATTCCAAAGGATGAGAGGAAGAAATTGGATCCTGAAAGTACAAAAGGCATCTTCGTTGGTTATAGTGCTTCATCAAAAGCATACAAAATCTATATTAAATAAGGTCATTGTATTTAAGTAAGTAGAGATGTCATCTTTGATGAAAATGTAGCTTACAAAAGATCCAAAGATATTCTAGTGGATTCTAGTGAAGAAGAGGAACCCATTTTGAGGAAATCTCAAGGGATGACAATGTTCAAGATCCTACATCTATTCATGAAGATGTTGAAGGACCTAGTGAATCTGTGATGCATTTTTTTATTCCAAAAACTCATAAGAGACTTGCTTGGTTGAAGACAACTCTACAAGAGGCAGAGCGACATGTTGAAGCTAAGGGAACTTTTAGAGAGTAAGAGACCAAAAATGTATTCTAGATATGCAGCTTATATGAAAAATCTCATTGAGGTTGAACCCTCCTCCTATGAAGATGTAGTTAAAATCAAGAATGGAGGAATGCAATGCAAGAAGAATACCAGTCGATTATGAAGAATGATGTCTAGGAAATTATTCCTAGACCAAGTGACAAATCTATTCTCAATTGTAAATATACAAGATAAAGCATGAAATGGATGGGATAATTTCTAAGTATAAATCTATATTTGTGGCAAGAGGATTTTCACAAAAGTAAGGTATCAATTATGAAGAAACCTTCACACTTACAACAAGGCATACGACTATTAGATCACTTGTTTCTTTGGTTTCACTATGGGATGGAACATTCATCAAATGGATGTTAAAATAGTTTTTCTGAATGGGGCCATTGATGAAGAGGTGTATATTGAACAACCACAAGGATTCAAAGTCCATAAGAGGGATACATTGTTTGAAAATGTAACTAGCTTGGGTCTTCATTAAATGTATTTGAGTAATCATGTAATGTACTTGTCAAAAGAATAAAGAAAAGAATTATTATTATTATTATTATTATTATTATTATTATTAAAGCATGGGTTTCATGATTGGGTCATCATGTTTTAGGTCAAAAGTCCCCATTGAGGACTTCTAATAATTATTTTGAGTTAATAGAGTCATTATACTTTTAAAGAGACCCTTCTTGGGCTTTTGAATCATGTAAAAAGGTTAAGTATTGAATCAAATATGAATTATGTTGCCCCTATGCCAAGTCAACCTTAAGATGATGAATTCAGCCTCAAAGAGGGTTATTCGACCTCACCAAAGGACTATAAATGGAGTATTTCAGATTCCATTTGTATCAATCACTCAACAAGAAAGTTATATATCTCGTGAAGTTGGAAAAAGTGTGAAATAAGGGGAAGGAACAAAAGGAAGTGCGAGTTTGGTATAGGAGAAGGAAAAGAGGAAGATAAAAATTTTGGTGCATCTATCTCTCTCTCTCGTGCCCTGGTTTGGAGGATCGAATTTCTCTTGTTGATGTCGTAGCCAGTTGTCATATATTGATGCTGCCAGATCAAAGTATAAGTCAAAGTTGTTGGTGTTCGGTGCAACTGCCTCAAGAATTTGTATTGGGCCAAAATAGAATTTCCTATGTAGAGATCGAAGTCTTTCAGAGAAGAATAAAGTCTCCAAAGCAAGGTCAAAGTTGTTGGGTTGAAGAAAGTATTTCTACATTTGTTGTTGCTACCAGGTCAAGTAGGATCATCTGCAAGAGAAGAGGAAGGCTAACTTGGTGTGGAGGAAAGTTTGTGTCAAGGTCTAGAGTCTTGGAATATCTCTGGAAAACTATTGAAGGAAGAATTGCGGACTAGGTTTTCCCCTAGAGAGGGGGTTTGACCTGGCTATGAGCCTATATCTAGTGACCATTGTCTTATGTGGTATTATTTTGTAATTTCTTCATGAACTAAAAGAAAGAAGATATAAAGAAACCTAGTAATAAATTAATAACATCACAAATAATAATCAATTATAAGAAAGTATTTCTGCCTTTCTGATTTTCTAACATGCTACCAAAGCTTTGGTGAAGAAAGAACAAAAAGGCAATCTCAAGCAATTTATCAAGGAATCATTCAAAAGGATTATTCAAGGTAAGAAGTCTACTATCTTCAAAGACAATGTCTAACACATTCAAGGGAGAGAACAAACTTGAAGGATATTCAAACTACAAATCTTTGAAGAAGAATATTGACCTCATCCTTGAAAAGAACAAGGTTCTAGACTTGGTCAAAGAAAAAGAAAAGAAGTCTACAGATGAATCCAGTGATGTTGATAAAGTGAAGTTCAGATAATTAGAGTTAGTTTCCATGACCCTGATGGTATAAGGAATAAAGGACAACCTTGTCTCATTTATAGCCAACATTAGTCATGCTCAAGAAATGTATGAGGCCCTATCAAAGTTATTCACTATTAAGAACATTGGTCAAGTAGCAAGCTTAAAGAATGAACTAAGGACCACAAATATGACTAAATAAGACAAAGTGGCCTCCTTATTTGTGAAGATAGCAAGAATCGGAGATGATATTTTGGCCATTGATGAAATTATTCCAAATAAAGAACTTGTGATAATTGTTATACTATAATTACCACCTACTTGGGGTGCATTTGTTGCAGGACTCAACATTTGGAAGGAAGCTCCCACTTTTGAAGAATTAAGGATTGCTTGCAATCAAGAAGAATTAAGGATCTCATTAGTTTCCAACCCTAAAGGAGTGCCAAATGCCTATGTTTCTCAACACAAAGGAAACTTCAAGAAAGGACCAAAGAGGAAGGTTGGAATGTCCAAAGTTGAATTTTATCAGTGTCATAAGAAGGGTCACTACATGAGTGAATGTCCCGACGATCCAAGAAACAATAAGAGAGAAAGAGATCAATCCAATGTTGTTGAAGAATAAGACCTAAAGAAATCCAAACCCGAAGAATCAGATATAAGGGACTTGCACTACAAAGTCATTTGCTTCTAGTTTTGGATATTATATTTTGTATTTTTTATGTTTAGAAATTATAGGTTTTAACATGTTTTTGGAAAATACACTTTTATTTTGTTTTATAAGTTTATAGGTGTCCCTCAATTGGAGGTAGCCCCCAACATCTCCCAAAGATAAGTATATCCTTTCCTTTTAGTTTTTGGTTTCATGTACTTGTTTAAGTTTTGATTATATTAATACTAATCACCATTCTCCTTATATTGTCTTGATTATGAAGACAACTGCTATATCCTCAAGGAGTGTGGAAGAAACTACCCAAGGAAAGGTTAATAAAGTGCTAATTGCTAATAAATATTGATTCATATCCCTCTTAGTATTTCCAATAATTGGTATCATATCAGTGTTGAAATTTTTATCTAGATTCAGTCTTCATAAATGTATTTGAGATGTACTTATCAAAAGAATTAAGAAAATATTATTATTATTATTATTATGACTTATTAAAGCATGGGTTTCATGCTTGGGTCTTCATGTTTTAGGTCAAATTCCTCATTGAGGACTTCTATGATTTACTTTTTGTCATTAGAGTCATTATACATTTAAAGAGACCCTTCTTGGGCTTTTGTATCATGTAAAAATATTTATTTTGAGTCAAAAATGAATTTAGTCTCCTCCACACCAAGTTGGCCTCAAGAAGATCAAGTCAGCCTCAAGACAAGTAATTCAACCTCACATAAGGGCTATAAATACAAGGATTTCAAATTCATTTGGAGCATCTCATTCTCTCTCATATAGTTCGATCTCTAAAGCTGGAAGCTGGAAAAGTGTGAAGTTGAGAAAGGGCTAGAAAGGAGTGTGAGTTTCTAGAAGGAGATAGTAAACCTCAAGATCAAAATTTTGGGACAACTCTCACCCTATTCTGAGGAGCATCAAGGGAGATCAGAGTTCTTCAAGTTTAAATGCAATTGGTGTTGCTATTGTTGTTGGGTCAAAGCAGCTACTGGTTGAAGCTGTTGTTGATGTTGCTAGGTCGAAGTTGCTTTAGAAGTGTTTTTATTTGCAAGAAGGATTGAGGTTTGACTTGGTGTGGAGGAAACATTTGTCTAGGTCTAGAGTCTTGGATTATCTCGAGAAACTATTGAAGGAAGAATTGTTGAGTCCTAGGGAAAATTTAAAAGATGAAAATTTATCTTAAAGTTTAGAAACCTTGGCGAATCCCACTAGTCCATAATATGAAATCTAAAAAATTCTTGGAGATATTTTTGTAAAAAAAATCAAATTTATAATATTTTTATATAGTCTATATATAATTTTTTGATGATTTTTAGGGTAAAATAATTTCATTATATAAAATTTGGGTTAATCATTTTTACAAAAAAATGGAATAATCAAATCTTTTTTTTGGAAAAAGTATAGAAAATTAGCCCATGGGCGAATATTAGCCCTTAAAATTTTCCCAAAGTTGACTGTATTTTCCCCTAGATAGGGGTTTTTCCCCGGTTGTTCGCCTACATCTATTGTCCTTGTGTTATTGTTTTGGTAATTACTTGATGAAATAAAAGATAAAAGAAGCACATAAATATAAAATAATCACAAGTAATTATCTATATAAGGAAATCTTTTTGCCTTTCTGATTTTCTAACATGGCAGATAAAGTTTTGATTATGTTAATTCTAATCACCATTATCCTTGTATTGGCTTGATTAGGAATACAATTGTTACATCCTCAAGGAGTATGGAATAAATATACCAAAGGAAGGATTAATAAAGTGCTAATTGCTAAGAAATATTGATTCATCCCCCTCTTAGTATTTCCAACAATTAGTATCAGAGTTGTGTTGAAATTTGTAACTAGGTTCAGTCTTCATAAATGTATTTGAGATGTACTTATCAAAATAATGAAGAAAATATTGTTATTATTGTTATTATGACTTATTAAAGAATATTATGTCATCATGTTTTAGGTAAAAGTCCCCATTGAGGACTTATAGGATTTATTCTGAGTCATTAGAGTCATTGTACATTTAAAGAGACCCTTCGTGGGCTTTTGGATCATGTAAAAAGAATTATTTTGAGTCAAAAATGAATTTAGTCTCCTCCACAGTAAGTTGAACTCAAGAATATCAAGACAGCCTAAAGACAAGTAATTTGACCTCACAGAAGGGCTATAAATACAAGGATTTTGAATTCATTTGGAGCATCTCATTCTCTCTCATATAGTTCGATCTCTGAAGTTGGAAGCTAGAAAAGTGTGAAGTTGAGAAAGGGCTAGAAGAAGGGTTGGAAAGGAGTGTGAGTTTTTGGAAGGAAATAGTAAACGTCAAGATCAAAATTTTGGGAGAACTCTCACCCTATTCTTAGGAGTATCAAGGGACATCGAAGTTCTCCAAGTTTGGATGAAACTGTTGTTGTTAATGTTGTTGGGTCGAAGCTGCTACTAGGTTTAAGTTGTTGTTGATGTTGTTAGGTCGAAGTTGCTTTGGAAGGGTTTTTATCTGCAAGAAGGATTGAGGGCTAACTTGGTGTGAAGGGAATATTGGTCTTGGTCTAAAGTCTTGGATTATATCGAGAAACTATCAAAGGAGGAATTGTTGACAGGGTTGTCCACCTACATCTGTTATCCTTGTGTTATTTTTTTGGTAATTTCTTGATGAACTAAAATATAAAAGAAAATAAAGATAAAATAATCACAAGTTATTATCTATATAAGAAAATATTTCTGCCTTTCTGATTTTCTAATATGGCAAAAAATCAGAAAGACAGAAAAATTTTCTTATACTTGATAATTACTTGTGATGTTCTTGACTTCTTATTAAGTCTTCTTTATATCTTCTTTATTTAGTTCATCAAGAAATTACCAAAGTGAAAGCACATAAAACAATGGACACTAAATCTAGGCATTATGCCATGGAAAAACCCGCCTCGAGGGGAAAACACAGTTAGTAATTCTTCCTTCAATAGTTTTCAATAGATATTCCAAGACTCTTGACCTTGGCACAAACTTTCCTCCACACCAAGTCAGCGTTCTTACTTGCAGATGATCCTTCTTGACCTAGAAGCAATAGCAACAACAACATCGACAACACTTTCTTCAACCCAACAACTTTGATCTTACCTTAAAGACTTCGATATTCACTGAAATACCTCGATACTCACTTAGAAAATTTGATCCTGGCCCAATACAGCTTCTTGAGGTGGTAGCATCACACAAAAACTGGCTACGGCATCAACACGACCACTAGTTACGGCATCATATAGTAACTGGCTACGACATCAATAAGAGAAATTTGATCTTCCAAACCAGGGCATGAGAGAGAGATAGTTGCACTAAAGATTCGATTTTCCCTTTCTCCTTCTCCTAGACCAAACTCACACTTCCTTCTCCATCTTCTATTTTGCACTACTTCTGGCCTCAAGAGAGATTGAACTTGTTTATGAGAGAGAGTGCTTCAAATGGAATTAAAACTACTCTATATATATTCCTTTGGTGAGGTCAAATAGCCTCCTTTGAGGTTGAATTGATCATCTTAAGGTCGACTTGGTGTGGAGACAACAAAATTCATATTTGACTCAATACTTAACCTTTTCACATGATTCAAAAGCCCAAGAAGGGTCTCTTTAGAAGTACAATGACTGTATTAACTCAGAATAAATCTTAGAAGTTCTCATTTGGGACTTTGACCTAAAACATGGTGATCCAAGCATGAAACCCATGCTTTAATAAGTCACAATAATAATAATAATAATAATAATTCTTTTTATTCTTTTGACAAGTACATTATAAGATGACTCAAATACATTTAATGAAGACTGAACCTATTTGCATTTTCCAACACTCCCTCTTAACATCGAGACCTAGACATCAACACAAAGTGTCAGCCAGATGTTCTCACAGACAATTCTTCACTCACAAAGCCTTAACACCCCTTGATCCAGCAGATCAAGGACCACAAATCTCAAACAATCAAACTGATCGATAACCAGCATGCTATCAAAAACCTTCAATATATTTACCCGTAAAAACACAACCCCAAACAATAATATACTTTCATATGTAAATAATCAAATACAAACCTTTGGGGTCTTGATGTTGCTTCTCAACCTTTCATAGTAGGACTATCAACTAAATCTCTGATAGGATATTCCTCAATCATACACATTTCTTTCCTACTTCTCATGCAACAACATATCCTCCAAAATTCATTCTTCAATCAAAATTATGCTTTTCCCTCCCTCTCAACCAGGGAGCATCTCTTTATCCAAACTCCCTCTTAATCTTAGGAAAATATCTTCTATTCAGGCTCCCTTAGGGAGACCAGCTTCTTCTTTTCTTCATCAGAGAATATTTCATGGCTTCCAACCATTTCATGAGATTTATTATCATCCTCATCATGTGTATCACATCAACTAACATCTTCACCATATTGAGGATTGTGTACCTGCACAACGTAGATAACAAGGACAACCAAATCTATAGAAGCATGAAGTTAGATATATCAAAATCGCAGAAACATTTCAACTTTATACATATCAGATACCAAAACTTAATTACAAACGAGAGACATATACGCATCAACATCTTGTTAGGGACTTTTTCATAAACCCTAGACTACTTCATAACAACTTTTATTACATCCAGGGTTTCAATTATTCTTCCAAAGGTATGACATACCTTTCCACATAGAAAACCCTAGAAACAATTCAAACAAATATAGATCATCAAATTATCTAACAAATTTCATAATTCACATGTTAGACTCCTTGCTAGGGTTACACACAAATCCTAGATTTCAAACAAAAACAATCACAACTTAGTCATTGACATGACCATCTTCCAACAGGGGTACTTGTAAACCCTAGATTTTCAATCAAACATCAATCTCAACTAAAACTCATATTTCAACAATATTACACAAATCTCAAATTATCATATTTTCATCATTCATCAGAGGTTTTCTCTTCTACAAAGGTTAAACTCCATGACCCTAGAATTTCACGAATACTATCATCCTAGAGAAACAAACATTTACTAGGGCTTAGTTCCAAACCCTAATATTAATTACTATCGAAAAATAGGTCAACTCATACATATAGGACTTCATCATCATGCATAGGAATCTCATATCATGTGTTAGTCAAACCCAACTTCACAAAGATCAATAAGAGTTAGACACACAACAATCTTGATTACACTAGGGTTATATCAAACAAACACACACATACCAAGGAAATCATTTCTAAGAAATTATAAGGTTCTTGCTTACACATTCCATCAAACCCTAATGAGTTAGGGTTTCAATATAGAAACAGAGCAAACTCAACATTACCAATACTTCAAAGGTTCGAAATTTTAGACTTTATCATTCAATCCTAACAAGTTAGGATTTCCTGATCATACCAAAATCCCAAACATGACATTATCAACAAAAATTTCAAATAGCATTTCTTAATAGCCCTAATTAGTTTGGGGCTTCAATCAGTCACATCAACATGCCCTTAGGTTAGGGTTTTTGATAACCTGTATAGGGTTCTACAAAATCAGTTAATAATATGAGTAGTGTGGATAGATTTATCAAGTGATGAATCACCCAAAACAAGAATCATTGTGGTTCAATATAGCTAGACATAACAATGTTAGTACTAGATTTTCAAATGAATAAACCTTTAATATAAAGAAATCAATATATTGTAGTTTAAGAAATACCTTTGACAAACCTTCCCTTGGGTGACTTTCTTCAATACTCCTTGATGGTATAGCAGATGTTTTCCTAATCAAGACAATAGATGGAGAATGGCAAATAGTAGTAATATAATTAAAAACTTAAACAAGTACATGAAACCAAAAACTGAAAGGAAATGAGAAACCTATCTTTGGTAGTTGTTTGGGGCTCCCTCTTAAGCTTGAGGGATACCTATAAAATTATAAAACAAAAGAAAAAGTATTTTCCAAAAACATGTTAAAACCTGTAAATTCTAAGCATCATAAATACAAAATATAATATCTAATACTAAAAGCAAAGGACTTAATAGTGTAAGTCCCTTATATCAAATTCTTTGGGTTATGCTTTCTTTCATTCTCTTTCCTCAGCAATGTTAGCATGATCTCTATCACTCTTCTTGTTCTTTGGATTTTCTGGATAGTCACTCTTGTAGTGACCCTTCTTATGACATTGATAGCATTCTACCTTAGACATGTCTACTTTCTTCCTTGGTCCTTTAGATTTCTTTCCTTTGTGTTGAACAATGTAGGTATTTGATACTCATTCAAGATTGGAAACTAATGAAATCCTTAATTCTTCTTGACTGCAGGCAGTCCATAGTTCTTCAAAAGTGGGAGCTTCCTTCCAGTTGTTAAGACCTGCAACAAATGCACCCCAAGAGGGTGGAAATCCTAATAGAGCGGTGATCACGAGTTCTTTGTCTGGAACGATTTCATTAATGTCCAAAATATCATCTATGATTCTTGCTATATTCAAAAAGAAGGAGGCCACTATATCTTCTTTATTCATCATTGTGGTCCTTAGTTCATTCTTCAAGCTTGTCACTTGACCAATGTTCTTAATAGTGAATAACTTTGACAAGGCTTCATACATTTCCTGAGCATGATTGATGTTGGCTAGAAATGGGACAAGATTGTACTTTATTCCTTCTACCATTAGAGTCATGGCTACCAAGTCTAATTCTCTAACTTTTACTTTGTCAACATGACTAGAGACATCTGTAGGCTTCTTTACGTTTCCTTTGACCAAGTCTAGTACCTTGTTCTTTTCAAGGATGAGGTCAATCCTCTTCTTCCATGACCTGTAGTTTGACGCTCCTTCAAGTTTGTTCACTCCCTTGATTGTGTTAGACATATTCCTTGAACATAGTGGACTTATTCCCTAAAATAACCCTTTTGAATGTTTCATTGATCAAGTCCTTAAGACTGCCTTTTTCTTCTTTCTTCACCAAAGCTCTGAAGCCATGTTAGAAAATCAAAAAGGCAGAAAGATTTTCTTATTCTTGATAATTACTTGTGATGTTATTTATTTTTTATTACGTTTATTTATATATACTTTATCTTAGTTCACCAAGAACATACCAAAGCCATAACACATAAAATAATTAACACCAGATGTAGGCTCACAGCTAGGGAAAAACTCCTCTCTAAGGGAAAACCCAATCAGTAATTGTTCCTTCAATAGTTTTTGAACACTCTTGACATTGACACAAACTTTCCTCCACACCAATTCAGCCTTCTTCCTTACTTGCAGATGATCCTGCTTGACCTAGCAGCAACAGCAGCTGCGGCAACACTTTCTTTGACGTAACAATTTTGACCTTTCCTTATAAACTTCAATATTTACTTAGAACTTTTTATCAATACAACTTCTAGAGGTGACAACATCACATGGAAACTGGCTACAGCATCAACATAGCAACTGGTTACAACATCAGATGACAACCAGGTATGACATCATTAAGATAACTTTAATCATCCAAACTAGGGCATGAGAGGGAGAGAGAGATAGTTGCCCCAAAGATTTGATTTTCCCATTCTCCTTCTTCTAGACCAAACTCTTGCTTCCTTCTCTTTCTTCTATTTCGCACTACTTTCAGCTTCAAGAGAGTTTGAACTGGTTTGTGAGAGAGACTTCTTCAAATGGAATTCGAACTTCTCTTTATATATTCCTTTGGTGAGGTCGAATAGCCTCTTTTGAGGCTAACTTGATCATCTTAAGATGGACTTGGTGTGGATACAACAAAATTCATATTTGACTCAATGCTTAACCTTTTTACATGATTCAAAAGCCCAAGAAGGGTCTCTTTAAAAGTACAATGACTCTATTGAATCAGAATAAATCCTAGAAGTCCTAAATGGGTACTTTGACCTAAAACATGATGACCCAAACATGAAACCCATGCTTTAATAAGTCACAATAATAACAATAATAATTTGTTTTATTATTCTTTTAACAGGTACATTACAAGACGACTCAAATACATTTAATGAAGACTGAACCTAGCTATATTTTCCAACACTCCCCCTTAACTTGGAAGGTATTCATCGTATGCAAGTACAAGGAAGATCTCAACTATATGAAACATGAAGAATTTTTGGGTACTGCAATGCCATGGACTAGATTTCTGACCAGGGAAATCTATCCATTGGTCTTTCAACAATTTAGGCACCACAATGCCACAGACTAGATTCTTGACCAGGGAAATCCATCCATTGGTCTCTACAAAATTTAGGCACCGCCATGCGATGGACTATATTCCTCACCAGGTCAATCTATCCAAGTGGGAATAATATGGACTCAAGCTTTTAGCCTCTCTAGGTACCATAAAACTTACTTGCTAACCATCAACCCATAAATCTAGGTGTGTGTCAAAGCTCAATTGCCACATTTCCAACTTTGGGACCTAGACATCAACACAAAGTTTCAAATCGATGTCCTCCCAAGCAATACTTCACTCACAAAACCTCAACACCCCTTGATCCAACAGATCAAGAATAGCCAATCTCTCTCCAATCAAACTGATTATTAACTAGCATATTATAAAAACCTTTGAGAGATTCACCTGTACAACCAAAAGGACAATCAATAATATACTTTCATATGTACATAATCAAAATACAAACGTCCAGGGTCTTGATGTTACTTCTCAACTTTTCATAGTAGGTCTATCAACCGAATCTCTGATAGAAGATTCCTCAATCATACATTTTCTTTCCTACTTCTCATACAACAACATATCCTCTTAAATTCATTCTTCAATCAAAACCAAGCTATTCCCTCCCTCTCAATGAGGAGTGTCTCTTTATCCAGACTTTCTCTCATTCTTAGGGAGATCTCTTATATTCAGGCTTCCTTGGGGAGATCAAATTATTCTTTTTATCATCGGAGAATCTTTCGTGGATTCCAACCATTTCATCAGATTTATTATCATCCTCATCATGCTTATCACATCAACGAGCATATTCACCATATTAAATATTGTGTACTTGCATAACTTAGATAGCAAGTACTACCAAAACTATAGAAGCATGAATTTAGCCATATCAAAATTATGGAATCATTTCAAACTTATATATTAGATACTAAAACAAACAAGAGACACATAATCTTTCAACATCTTACTAGGGACTTAGTCATAAACCCTAGAATAGTTCATAACGACTTTCATTACATCTAGAGTTTCAATGTTTCTTCCAAATGTATGGCATACCTTTCCTCATACCAAACCCTAAAAACAATTCAAACAAATATAGATCATCAAAGCATCTAACAACTTTCAAAATTCATATGTTAGACTCCTTACTAGGGTTTCACATGTTAAGTTATGGTATGTTCTATGCTTATAACAATTTACTTATCTTTCTTATTATTATCCATAGATTAGCAATCACATGTACAAAAAGTAAAGTGCAGATAGAACATTAAATGATCAACAGAAAACAAGCCAAGACAAGGGACACAAGATGTGGCGGCTAGCCAGGGACAAACCCCAATGTGGGGAACCCTTTGATCAAATCTTCCTTTATCTTCAATAATCCATCAGAGAGAAATAGTACATAAATCTAATTTACATCAGCAACAACAAACCCTAGATCAGTCCCAAACTAGGGCAAACAATATCTTGCAAACTGACCGTCAAATCGGCGTGATTCCACCACCAAAAAATGCAGCCTTCAGAGGAGATCCAAATGGACCTATAGCGTAGTTCTAAGGAGGGAGTCTTCTGGTCAACACTGGTCAAATTTTGATTCTGAAATTGCAGCCCTAAAACTGCATCCTTCCTTCCACATGTGTGAGAGAGAGTCTCTTTTTTGTGCATAAAGAAGAGCCTATTTTCTGCGCAGGAGAGAGAGAGAGAGAGAGAGAGAGATGTGATGAGATGAGTGAGTCCAAATAAGGAAAAAGCCTCCTATATTTATACACAACTGTTGATGATTGAATAGATGTGACTGTTGGGCTTCTAAGCCTACATGAGTTGTAGGTCGACTTGATAATTACTCCATAATCAAAATAAATTCATATTTCCATAAATACTTATCAGAATCGGATGATCTTTAGATCAATCCTACACCTCTCGACGAGAGGAATCTAATAAAAATATTATTAGCCATGAATAAGATGGCCCACATGGAGTTTGGCCCTATTTTCCAATTTTAACACTCCCTCTCAACTAGGGAGAAGTCCATCAGCAATCTGTCTCTTGGTTGCTACTATTCATCCATCAAATGCACTACCCTATACAGCTTGACCCCTGCTCTGCTCTGCTCTATCCTGCCTGCTCTACTTTGTTCTATTTTTCCCTATTCTGATCCGCTCTTCTCTACTCTACTTTGTTAGAATTATGAAGAGGAAGAAATGATCAAGGATGTATCATACTGACTCAAAGTCAGTCTCAAAGTATGTACCACTGATCCCAGACCAGTCTCAACCAACCCGAAGTGAGCGCCATAGTGGGTACAACTCCTACCACTGGTCCCATACTAGTATCATCCTCCAGTGACTCAAAGTCAGTCTCAGAGTGCATACCACTGGTCCCAAACTAGTCTCAACTGACCCGAAGTTAGCGTCATAATATGTACCACTCCTACCACTGGTCCCAGACTAGTATCATCCTCCACTGACTCAAAGTTAGTGTCAGAGTGCGTACCACTAGTCCCAAACCAGTCTCAATCGACCTAAAGTCAGTGTCATAGTATGTACCACTCCCACCACTGGTCCCAAACCAGTCCTTCACTGACCTAAAGTCAGTCTCAGAGTATGTACCATTGGTCCCAGACCAATCCTTCACTGACCTGAAGTCAGTCTCAGAGTATATACCACTAGTCCTAGACCAGTCTCAACCGACCCGAAGTCAGTGTCATAATGGGTACAACTCCTAACAATGGTCCCAAACCAGTCTCATTGATCCTAGATCAATGAAGGTCATCCTAGCATAGGGAGTACAGTAGATACAGCGATGCATCCATCGATACTACTATGGTCCCTATCCTCATTTCCCTTCTCATTGATCAGATGAGAGGTACTTCCCATGAGTCCCATACTACATGGGTAGGATGCCTTGACATGAGAACTTAATCAATCCTATCCTCACAGGAGAATTAATCATCTTGCTACATAAACGCCATGGAGAACACATCATCCAAGCCGCACAGGACAACTAATCATCCTGCTACATAGTTTTCATGGAGAACACATCATCCAGACCTCACAGGAGAACCAATCATCCTACTACATAGTCTTCATGGAGAACACATCATCCAGACCTCACAGGAGAACCAATCATCCTGCTACATAGTCACCACAGGGTGTACATGTATACCACCATGGGATGGTGAATCACCCTATGGTCATATGTTCCTCCAAGAAGTACCCACACCCCCCCGGAGCTCCCAGAACTCAATGCATCATACAAGACCCTCATCAAGGGGTCTTTGAACAACACCAAGTTGTTCTCAGAAAGTCAGGAATTTGACCTTTCCTAGGGGCTTTGTCAGAATGTCGGCGACCTGTTCATCCATACCGATATGTTGGAGCCTTATAGCTCCCCGCTGCATCATATCTCGAATATAGTGGTACCTGATCTCAATATGCTTGGAGCGATCATGAAATACATGATTCTCTAACAAACGAATCCCACTATGGTTGTCACATAGGATCACGGTGGTATCCATTGTAAATCCAAACAACTCACTGAAGAGCTTTCACAACTAGACTACCTCATAGGATGCCATGCTAGCAGCAATATACTCTACTTCGGCGGTGCTCAAAGCCACCAACTTCTGCTTCCTGCTCATCCAGGATATTGAAGTAGATCCCAAGGTGAAACAACACCTGAAAGTGCTCTTACGGTCCACCACACTACCTGCCAAATCAGCATCAGTATATCCAATTAGTCTCACATCTCCGGCAGTGTATCTTAACGCATAAGTGATTGTACCATGAAGATATCTCAACAAATTCTTGGCACCAATCCAATGTATGTGGTGAGGTTCAACCATATGTTGACTCAACGTGTTAACTGTGAAGCATATATCTAGATGGGAGTTCACTAAGAACATTAATGCTCCGATGAGTTGCCGATACTCGGTAACATTTGGTAAAACAAGTCCAGCAACACTACTGCTTAACTTCTTAAAGTCAAGCTCCATCAGGGTAGTTGCAGGCTTGCAGTCCACCATCCTGAATCTTTCTAATATCTTCACCACATATTTTCCTTGAGATAGGAAAATTTCCCTTGGCTTCTGCCACACTTCAAGTCCTAAGAAATATTACATTAGTCTTAGGTCCTTTATTTCAAATTTAGAAGCCAACTCCCTCTTACATTTGTGAATGAGAGGGTCTACACCTGTTAGAAAGAGATCATCCACATATAGCACTAGTATGATAGGCTTATCATCTTCAACCTTAAAGTAAAGTTTAGGATCGGCTTCACTCCTAGTGAATCCCAGCTTCATCAAGTAGCTATCGATCCTCTCATACCATGATTGGGGTGCTTGCTTCAACCCATAAAGAGCCTTCTTCAACTTGTATACATGATATTTTCGATCATAAATCTCAAATCCTTCGGGTTGCTCCATGTAGACCTCTTCTTTGATCGAAC
This sequence comes from Pinus taeda, assembly GCA_000404065.3. Lineage (NCBI taxonomy): Eukaryota > Viridiplantae > Streptophyta > Pinopsida > Pinales > Pinaceae > Pinus > Pinus taeda. The sequence goes on along the minus strand of APFE030927960.1, from coordinate 51,582 downwards.
CATGCAAGAACGCTATCTTGACATCCACCTGATGTAGGTTCCATCCTTGTGAAGCCGGAAGGGCTATGATCTAGCGAATGGTGGTATATCTGGCAACAGGTGCAAATATCTCATCATAGTCTATACCTTCCTTTTGGGAGAAGCCACAAGCGACAAAACAAGCCTTATATTTTTTCGTACTTCCATCTGTTGCATGCTTTATCTTGTAAAGCCATTTAGAAGTGACAACTGTCTTGTCCTGGGGCCTAGGAACTACTTCCTAGACATCATTCTTCATAATAGACTCATATTCTTTGTTCATAACATCCTTCCATACTTGATGCTTGACAACATCTGAGAATGATGAAGGCTCATTTTGTATGATCGTGCTCATGATGGTCAGGTATCCCTGATACTTGTTGGGTTTCTTACTTTCACGAAAGGTTCCTCGGGGTACAGTGTTCCTTCAGCATCATCAAGTAGCCCCCTAAGCCAAGAGGGCCTCTTCCTAGAAGAGGAAGGCTCAGGTGGATCAATAGGATCCATGGGTTCCTCCACATTGGGAATTGTTACATCATCTACCCATAGAATCTTCATAAATCTTTGATCATGGAGCTTGGCACAAACAGCTTCTACAATCGTACGGTTCTTCCTTTCTGCCACACCATTCTGCTCGAGAGTATATGGTGTAGTAGTCTCCCTCTTAATGCCAGCCTCAGATATATCTGAGTAAACCAATTGTAATATATCAGAGGTCTTGCTTGGGCTTGAGGGGAATGGTCTTCTTTTGAGCTTTCCTTCAGCACATCCCAGACATACACCTTCCTTCTCTACTCGGAATTTGGGCATCCCTGTCATCATTTGTCTTACATTAGGTAGAGCTTTATAATGAAGGTGGGAAAACCTCCGATGCCAAAGTTCAGACTGAAGAGCTGTGTCACAAGACATGACACCTAGCGGACTTCCACCGACATGATATAATGAATCAACTCGAAACCCAGGAATGAAGGCATCTTTAATATTATTTTTCCATTTACCTACCTTGCCATCGCTAAAGGTTACCTTGTAGCCTTTGTCTTCCATTGCTGAGATGGACACCAAGTTCTTTTTGAGGTCAGGTACATATAATACATCCTGTAAGTGGATCGTATTACCTTGATTCAATTTGAGAGAGACATTTCCTACACCTTTCACATGATATTTCATATTATCTCCAAGGACAATTTCTAGGTTAGTTTCTTTCTCTATCAGATTATGGAGAACTTCTTTGTAACCAGTGAAGTGCCTTGAGGCACCACTATCAATGAGCCAAATTCCCATTGAGTCTAAAGGAGAGGATGTAGATAGAGCAGCTGGTAGATAATATTCATCCTAATTATTTTCAACAATGTTGGATTCATACCTGGAATTTCTATCCTTCTTGAATGGTTGTCCTTTTCCTTCATTTCCAGCACTCCTTTTACCTTTGCTATTGAATTTTCCATTCCTTTGATTGCCATGAGAAGGACTTTGATCATCATCCTGGTGTGAGTCCTTTCCATCAGGACACTCCCTTGTATAGTGACTTGCTTTATCACAAATGTAACATCGTTCTTTTCTTCCACCCTTAGGTCCAGCCTTTCTTTTTGATTTAGTCGTGGAATTATTTCTTTTCTTAGCATGAGAAGAAAAGGCAGTAGGAGGACCTTTAGGCATGGGAATTTTTCACTCTTCTACCCTTGTTTCTTCTTGAATGCATCTAGCCATTAATTCCTCAAAACCAGGAATTACATTATTGTTCAGAAGAGTAGTCTTGAACACGTACCATTCGAATGGTAATCCTCCAAGAGTAGTGAGTGAAATTTCCCTATCAGTAATAGTTTCCCCAATAGATAGGATATCGTTCCTGATTTTGGTGATCCTTAAGAAATATGCTTGCATGCTCTCATCTTTACCCTTCGTAATTTCCTTCAGCTTATTTCTAAGAAACAAAACTTGATTTACATCATTAACTTTAAATAAACTCACCAGTCTATCGTAGATTTCCTTGGAGGTGTTCAGGTCAGAGATGTAGGCTACCAAGAACTTGTCCATAGAGTCCTAGATGATCTTCTTTGCTTTGACTTCTACAGTTTTCCATTTGTTCCTGGCAACAGTAGATGCATTTTATGGAGGATCAACAATATTGCCTCTCACATGGTCCAACACTCCTTGATCTTCTAGGGTTAGATTGATAGACATCTTCCATCCGTGATAGTCATCTTTCTCACGGAGCTTGTCCTCGACAGGAAAGAGTGATGAGGACCCCATAGTTCTTTTAGGATAGCCTTGCTAATCTTCTCTTCAGTGATTGCTCTTTCTCTTGCTCAGGCTTTATCTTAACTTGGCTCTGATACCATGTTAAGTTATGGTATGTTCTATGCTTATAACAGTTTACTTATCTTTCTTATTATTATCCACAAATTAGCAATCACATGTACATAAAGTAAAGTGCAGATAGAACATTAAACGATCAACAGCAAACAAGCAAAGAGAAGAGACACAAGATGTGGCGGCTAGCTAGGGACAAACCCCAATGTGGGGAAACCCTTTGATCAAATCTTCCTTTATCTTCAATAATCCAACAGAGATAAATAGCACATAAATCTAATTTACATTAGCAGCAGCAAACCCTATATCAGTCCCAAACTAGGGCAAACAATATCTTGCAAACCAACCATCGGATCAACTTGATTCCACCACCAAAAAATGTAGCCTTCAGAGGAGATCCAGATGGACCTATAGCGTAGTTTTGAGGAGGAAGTCTTCTGGTCAACACTGGTCAAACTTTGGTTCTGTAGTTGTAGCCCTAAAAATGCGTCCTTCCTTCCACATGTGTGAGAGAGAGTCTCTTTTCCGTGCAGTAGAGAAGAGTCTCTTTTCTGCACAGGAGAGAGAGAGAGATGTGATGAGATGAGTGAGTCCAAATGAGGAAAATACCTCCTATATTTATACACAACTGTTGATGATTGAATAGATGCGACTATTGGGCTTCTAAGCCTACATGAGTTGTAGGTCGGCTTGATAATTATTCCATAATCAAAATAAATTCATATCTCCATAAATACTTATCGGAATTGGATAATCTTTAGATCAATCCTACACCTCTCGACGAGAGGAATCTAATAAAATATTATCAGCCATGAATAAGATGACCCACGTGGAGTTTGGATCTAGTTTCCAATTTTAACATCACACAAATCCTAGATTTCATACATGAGAATCAAACAAAATCAATCAAATCTTAGTCATTAACAAGACCAACTTCCTCTAGGGTTCATTAAAAACCCTATATTTTCAATAAAACATCAATCTCAACTAAAAATCATATTTCAACAATCTTACATAAATCTCAAATTATCATATTGTCATCATTCATTAGATATTTTCACTTCTACTAAGGTTTAACTCCAAAACCCTAGAATTTCACAAATACTATCATCCTAGAGAAACAATATTTGACTAAGGCTTATTTCCAAACCCTGGGATTCATGATCATTGATGGACATATCAATTCATACATCTAGGACTTCATCATCATGCATAGGCATTTCAGATAATGCATTATCCAAACCCAACTTCACAAATATCAACAAGAGTTAGACAAACAAACTTGATTGGACTAGGGATTGATCAAACAAACACACATTCCAAGGAAATTATTTTGTAAGACATTATAAGGGTCCTACTTACACATTCCACCAAACCCTAATGAGTTAGGTCTTCAATATAGGAACATACAAAACCCAAAAATTACCAACACTTTAAAGGTTCGGGATTTTAGATCTTATCATCAACCCCAACAAGTTAGGTTTTCCTTATCATACCAAAATCCCAAACATGACATGATCAATAAAAATTCAAATAGAATTTCACAATATTCCTAAGCAATTTATGATTTCATACATTCCTATTAGCATACCCTTAGGTTAGGGTTTTCCAGAGAACCTATATAGGGTTCTATAAAATCAATTAAGAATATGAGTGGGGTGGGTAGATTTATCAGGTGATGAATCACCCAAAACAAGAATCACTATGATTCAATATAGCTAGACATAACAATGTTAGTAATGGATAATGAATAAACACTTATTATAATGAAATCAATGTTTTGCAGTTTAAGTCATACCTTTGTTTCTTGACAAACCTTTCCTTGGGTAGCTTTCTTCCATACTCCTTAAGGATATAGCAGATGTCTTCCTAATCAATACAATAGAGGGATAATGGTGATTAGTATTAATATAATCAAAACTTAAACAAGTACTTTAAACCAAAAGCTAAAAGGAAATTAGATAGTTATGACATTGATAGCATTCTACCTTGGACATGACTACTTTCTTCCTTGGTCCTTTCAATTTCTTTCCTTTGTGTAGAGCAATGTAGGCATTTGATACTCCTTCAGGATTGGAAACTAATGAGATCCTTAATTCTTCTTGATTGCAGGTAGTCCATAGTTCATCAAAAGTGGGAGCTTCCTTCCAACTGTTAAGACCTGCAGCAAATACACCCCAAGAACGTGGCAATCCTAATAGAGCGGTGATCATGAGTTCTTTGTTTGGAAAAAAATCATCAATGGCCAAAAGATAATCTATGATTCTTGTTATATTCACAAATAAGGAGGTCATTGTATCTTCTTTAGTCATCTTTGTGGTCCTTAGTTCATTTTTCAAGCTTGTCACTTGACCAATGTTCTTAATAGTGAATAACTTTGACAAAGCTTCATACATTTCTTGAGCATTATTGATGTTGGCTATAAATGGAACAAGATTTTCCTTTATTCCATCTACCATTAGAGTCATGGCCACCAATTCTAATTCTCTAAATTTTACTTTGTCAGCATCACTAGAGTCATTTGTAAGCTCTTTACTTTTCCTTTGACCAAGTCTTGTACCTTGTTCTTTTCAAGGATGAGGTCAATCCTCTTCTTCCACGACCTGTAGTTTGAGGCTCCTTCAAGTTTGTTCTCTCCCTTGATAGTGTTATACATATTCCTTGAATATAGTATACGTCTTCCCTGAAATAACCCTTTTGAATGGTTCCTTGATCAAGTGCTTGAGACTGCCTTTTTCTTATTTCTTCACTAAAGCTCTGAAACCATGTTAGAAAATTAGAAAGGAGGAAATATTTTTTTATTCTTGTTAATTTCTTGTGATGTTATTGATTTTTTATTGCGTTTCTTTATATATTCTTTCTTTTAGTTCATCAATAAATTACCAAAGAAATAGAACATAAAAAATAGACACCAGATGTAGGCTCACAGTCTGGGAAAACCCCTCTCTAGGGGAAAACCCAGTCAACAATTATTCCTTCAATATTTTTCCAAGACTCTTGACCTTGACACAAACTTTCCTCCACACCAAGTCAACCTTCTTCCTTACTTGCAAATGATCCTTCTTGACCTAGCAGCAACAAAAGAAACGACAAATTTTCTTCGACCCACCAACTTCGACCTTGCCTTAGAGACTTCGATCTTCACTGAAAGTCTTTAATCTTTAATTAGAACCTTCAATCAATACAACTTCTAGAGGTGAAAGCATCACACGCAAACTAGCTATGACGTCAACATGGCAACTGACTATGACATCATTAAGAGAACTTTGATCTTCCATACTAGGGCATGAGAGAAAGAGATAGTTGCACCAAAGATTTGATTTTCCCTTTCTCCTTCTCCTAGACCAAACCCATACTTCCTTCTCATTCTTCTTCTATTTCACACTTCTTCTAGCTTCAAGAGAGATCAAACTTCCTTATGAGAGTGAGTGCTTCAAATGGAATTTGAATGCCTTCAATTATAATCCTTTGGTGAGGTATAATATCCTCCTTTTAAACTAACTTGATCACCTTAAGGATGACTTGGTGTGGAGACAATAAAATTCATATTTGACTCAATACTTAACCTTTTTACATGATTCAAAATCCCAATAAGGGTCTCTTTAAAATTAGAATGAGTCTATTGACTTAGAATAAATCCTAGAAGTCCTCAATGGGGACTTTGACCTAATCCAAGGCATGAAACCCATGCTTTAATAAGTCACAATAATAATAACAATAAATGTTTCTTTATTCTTTTGACATGTACCTTACAAGATGACTCAAATACATTTAATTAAGATCCAACCTAGTTACATTTTCCAATAGTGTCAAAAACCTATGCTGATCAACACAAAGGAAACCTCAAGAAAGGACAAAAGATGAAGGTTGATATGTCCAAAGTTTAATGCTATAAATTTCATAAGAAGGGTCACTACAAGAATGAATGTCCCAAAATCCAAGAAATAAGAAGAGAGAAAGAGATCAATCCAATGTTGTTGAAGACGAAGACCTAAATAAATCCAAACCCGAAGAATCTAATATAAGGGACTTGCACTACTAAGTCCTTTTCTTCTAGTTTTGGATATTATATTTTGAATATTTTATGTTTAGAATTTATAGGTTTTAACATGTCTTTGGAAAAGACATTTTTCTTTTGTTTTATTAGTTTATAGGTATCCCTCAAGATTTCAAGGGAGCCCCCAACATCTCCCAAAGATAAGTATCTAATTTCCTTTCAATTTATGGTTTTATGCTTATTTAATTTTTTATTATATTACATACTAATCACCATTCTCCCTCTATTGTCTTGATTAGGAAAACATATACTATATCCTCAATTAGTATGAGTGAAGGTCTCCCAAGACAAGGTTTGTGAAGAAACGAAGGTATGCCTCAAAACTACAAAAAAATAAATTTCTTTATAATAAATGGTCATTCATTTGAAAATCTATTACTAACATTATTATGTCTAACTATAATGAATCTTAATGATTCATTTTTTGGGTGACTTGATAAATATAACCCATCCTCATATTCTTAATTGATCTTATAGAACTCGAGATAGGTTCTCTAGAAAACCCTAACCTAAGGGTATGCTAATGTTAATGTCTAAAACCCTAAAACTGCTTAAGGCTATTGTGAAATACTATTTTATTGATGATTTCATGTTTGGGGTTTTGGTATGATCATGAAAACTCTAACTTGTTAGGGTTGAAATGATGTTGTATGAAATCTTGAACCCTTGAATTTCTACTATAGTAGGATTTGCTTTGCTATGTTATGAAATCCTAGATATTTAGGGTTTAGTTTGGCCTTATAAGAAAAACTTTTGTTATGTGTTTAAAGTAAGATTATAGGAATGAAGCCCTAGGTTTATATATGTGTCCATGTGGTTGAAAACCTACCTTAGTGTAGATTGGTATATGTCTAATATGTTAATATTTCCTGGCATGTTTTAAGCTTATGATGAATTCCTAGATATCAGTGTTGATCTAATTATTGATGATCATGAATCCTAGGGTTTGGAAACAATCCCTAGTCAAAGTTTGATGTTCTAAATCTAGGGCTTTGCAACTAAACCCTATTAGTAGTTAAATTCTATAGTATCTGTGATATGAAAATCTTTCTATACATAGTTATTGTTGAGATTGTGTAATTGAGAAATCTAGGATTTGTAGCTAACCCTAGTGAATTATAGTCATATTATTTATTGAGTTGTGATTGGTTTTTGGTTGTTAAAATCTTATATAATCTAGAGGTTGTATGAAACCTTAGTAGGAAGTCTAACATATATATTCTAGGAGTTTCTTTAAAAGCTTTGATAAAATAGTCTAGGGTTCATGGCAAAGTTCTTAGCAACATGTTAAAATTTATATATTGTTTGAGTATTTGATTTATATAAAGTTGAAATGCTTCTGTGATTTTTATATAATTAATTTCATGCTTCCATATTTTTGTTGTACTTTCTATCTATGTTGTGTAAATACATAATCTTCGAGATGGTGAAGATGATCGAAAGAAAAGTTGATCTAACAAGTATGATGTGAATGGTAATGATAACTCTAATAAGAAATATGGAAGGCGTGAAATATTCTTCGATGACGAAAAGAAGAAGCTGATCTCCCTAGGTTAAGAGGGAATTCAGAGAGAAGATGATTCCCTGAGTTTAAGAGGGATCCTGGATAGAGAAAATCTCCCTGGTTTAGAGGGAGAGCATAGTTCTGATTGGATAATGAAGTTTGAAGGATATGTTGTTGTAAAGTATCAAAGATTCGGTTGATAGGCCTATCAAGTTTGAGAAGCAACATCAAGAAAACCCAGAAGGTTTGTGTTTATTTATGAATATGTGAAAGTATATTATTGATTGGAGTTGTGTTTAAATCTCTTGAAGGTTTTGATAGCATGATGGTTACCAATCAATTTGAACAAGAGAGATTTTTCAGTGATATATTGGATCAAGGAGAGGCTTTGTTAATGAAGCATTTCCTAGGAGGATATCTAGTCGACACATTGTGTTAATGCCTAGTTCCCAAAGTAGGGAGGGTGGCGTGGTTCGTAGAGATGTGATCGTGGATACACACCTAGGTCCATGAGTTTATGGTGAGAAAGTAAGCTTGATGGTACCTAGAGGCTAAAATCTTGAGTCCATCTTAGTCCCACTTGGATAGATTTCCCTAGTCAGGAATCTAGTCCATGGCATTGCAATGCCTAAATTGTTGAGACCAATGGATAGATTGCCCTGGTCAAGAATCTAGTCCATGGAATTGTGGTGCCTAAAATTATTCATGGTTCATATAATTGAGATCCTCCTTGTACTTGTATATGATGAATACCTCCCTAGTTAAGAGGGAGTGTTGGAAAATTTAACTAGGTTCGGTCTTCATTAAATCTATTTGAGTCATCATGTAATGTACTTGTCAAAAGAACAAAGAAAAGATTTATTATTATTATTCTTATTATTATGACTTATTAAAGCATGGTTTTCATGCTTGGGTCATCATGGTTTAGGTAAAAAGCCCCCATTGAGGACTTCTAGGATTTATTCTGAGTTAATAGATTCATTGTACTTTTAAAGAGACCCTTCTTGGGCTTTTGAATCATGTAAAAAGGTTAAGTATTGATCCAAATATGAATTATTTTTCCTCCACACCAAGTCAGCCTTAAGATGATCAAGTCAACCTCAAAGAGGGATATTCGACCTCACCAAAGGACTATAAATGGAGTAGTTAAAATTCCATTTGAAGAAATCACTCAACAAGCAAGTTCGATGTCTCTTGAAGCTGGAAAAAGTGCGAAATAAGAGGGAGGAAGAAAAGGAAGTGCGATTTTGGTCTAGGAGAAGGAAAGGAGGAAGATCAAAATTTTTGTGCATCCATCTCTCTCTCGTGCCCTGTTTTGGAATATCAAAGTTCTCTTGTTTATTTGTAGCTAGTTGTCTATGTTGTTACTACAAGATCAAAGTATAGGTCGAAGTTTTTGGTGTTGGGTGCAGATTTCTCATAAAGTTGTACGGGGCCAAAATTGAAGTTCTTATGTAAAGATTGAAGTTTTTTAGTGAAGATCGAAGTCTCCAAAGCAAGGTCAAAGTTGTTGGGTTGAAGAAAGTGTTGATACTATTGTTGTTTCTGTCAGGTCAAGTAGGATCATCTGTAAGAGAAGAGGAATGTTGACTTGGTGTGGATGAAAGTTTGTGTCAAGATTTAGAGTCTTGGAATATCTCCGGAAAACTATTGAAGGAAGAATTACTAACTAGGTTTTCCCCTAGAGAGGGGTTTTCCCCTTGCTACTAGCCTATATCTAATGTCCATTGTTTTATGTTCTATTGCTTTGGTAATTGCTTGATGAACTAAAAGAAAGAATATATAAAGAAACATAATAAGAATTTAAGAACATCACAAGTAATTATCAATTATAAGAAAATATTTCTTCCTTTCTGATTTTCTAACAGATGCATCTACAAATTGAAGAAGGCTCTGTATTACTTGAAACAAGCACCTATAGCATGGAATGACGAGATGGATGCATACCTATTGAGACTTGGTTTGTCAATATTTCTGTAGATCCTAACCTCTACATCAAAGTGGTCAAAGATGAACCTCTTATCATACTTTTATATGTGGATGAATGACTTGTTACAAGTGTGGAACATCGAATTATGGAATGCAAGAGGCACTGGGAATCTGAATTTGATATGAAGGATCTTGGGCTTACGCACTATTATTTGGGACTAGAGGTTTGGCAGAAAACTGGTGAAATATATCTTGGTCAAGGAAAATATGTGATCAAGATATTATAGATTTTTGGCATGATGGAAGCAAGCCAATGACAAATCTTATTATTACTAATCTAAAGAATTTAAGGAGTTCAAAATCTATTCTAGTATATCCTACATGCTATGGACAGTTGATTGGCTCCTTAATGTATCTTGTGAATGCTAGATTTGACATTTGTTTTGCAGTAAATCCCATCATTCAATTTCAGTTGGAGCTAAAGAATGACCATTAGATAGAAGCCAAAGACATCCTAAGGTATCTTCGTGGGAAAATACATCATTTCCTTAGATACGTTGGTAATGAAATTTACCTATTGTGATATACATATTCTGATTGGGGTGGAAATGAGACAAATGGAGGAAGCACTATTGGTGGATGTTTCAGTTTTGTATCCACGATCTCATGGATGAGTAAGAACAAGATATTTTTGCCTTGAGTACTATTGAAATATAATATTTTTGTACAAGTGAGGTTTACAGAGAAGTTGATTGAAAATTTCCACCATATCATAATCCCGCACAAGATGGGGTCGTGAATCTACATTATATTCCTTCAAATGACCAGGTAGTTTATATTCTAACAAAATCACTTCCAAACAGGAAGCTATAGTACTTAACAATCAAGCATTTTTTTGTTTATATCTCCTCCCTAGTTGAGAGGGAGTGATGCTGGATGTTATATTCTCTTATTCATGTGTCACGCACTAGGCCCAGACTAATAATTGTACATCTAAGTGAAGGCCATGAAAATAGAATGGGGTCTAGAGGGTTAGATAAGCATCTAATATTGATACTTATTAAGGATTGGAAATCCAAGATAGAAGTAATATCATAGACGATACTCTTTGAGGAAGAGGTAGTGCATCCAAGATAAGAGTAGTCGAAGAGGACCAATTTTATTTGAGCATAGATAATTCAAGCTAAGAAAAAGTCCTAAAAGGAGATATCTAGTGAACATCTGGATGGGGTATTTTCCTTAGACATAGTGTGGTGTCTCATGTAAAGCCTCCCGGTATTAAGATTTGATATAAGAAGAGCTTGTCAAGTTAAAGGCCTTGTTGTGATGACAATGTTGGTTATGATATTGATGCTTTAAAAGATGGATTATCATTGTAACTCTTCTTATGAGAATACTTCAATTTGAGAATCCTTGTACCACATGATGGAATTATGAATACCTCCCTAGTTAAGAGGGAGTGTTGGAAAATGTAAATAGATTTGGTCTTGATAATTACTTTAGTAATCATGACAATTTATATTTTATATATAAAAAGAGAAAAAAGAATTTTTTATTTGTTCAAGCATGGGTTTCATGCTCAAAGCCTAGGTCAAATCAAGTTCTTAATTCTTCTATGACTTATTGAGTCATAGAATTTGTCATGTATTTTATTTCCATTTGGACTTGTAATAAAAGAAAGTCATTATTTTTTATTCTAGAAAGCCAATTTTTCCTCCAAAACCAAGTCAACCTTGCCATAGTAAAGTCGGCCTAAAAGAGGCCTATTCGACCCCTCAAGGATACTATAAATAGAAGGAAATTTGACTCATTTGGATGATCAAGTAGTTCAATTTTCAATAAGAAAATAAGGAAAAATAAGAGTGAAGGACTAGGAGACAAGGAGAAAGACCAAACGAAGGAAGGAGACCGAAATATGACCTATTTATGTGAGAAGATTAGGGTTTCTAGGCTAATTGTAGGGCTAAGAGTTGCAGGCTAGAGTTGTAGACTTGAAGTGAAGGTCAAAACCTAATTGGAGCAGAATTTGGAGAGCCTAACCTTCGTTGACCTTGGTAGAATTTGTCGTGTTTGAAGAAGACCTTATTTAGTGCTTGGGAGGAACTTTGGCTTTGGTATTTGGGTCTTGGAAGTCTCATTTTGATTTGATTCTATAAGAAGAGAAGTATTTTTTCTAATTTTTCCCCTTGAAAGGGTTTTCCCTTGCTTGGAGCTTATATCTTGTGTAATTTGTATCTTTATGATCTTCATTATTTTTGCTAATTGCTCGATCAAGTAGAAATAAAAGTAATTAAAGGCCAAATAATATCACAAGTAATTATCAATTTAGGAAATTCAACTCTAATTTGATTTCCCAACAAGTAGGACTTCTAGGGAAGTACTTCCTTGTCTTCATAACAATCTAGAATAACTAGATCAATGCCCACTGGTTCCATATCATCAATGGCATCAAATAAAACCTTATGTGATGTTATTTTAAAGACATATTTTCTAACATGAGTGAAAACAAGTTCCATGCAGTTACCAACATCTTCACACATCAAGTCCAAAAACTCTAGTCAACAAGCTTTTCTTTCACAAATTCATCTTTTAGAGAAGTCTCAAACTTTTCCTTGGCTTCTTCAAATCTCCTTAATGGTTTCTCTTTCACCTAGGCTTTAATACCATGTTGAGATTTTCAACAAAAAATATGATCTTCCAATATGATAATTAATTTTAATGATTTCTTAATTAAGTCTTTTATATCACATGTATCATTAACCAATTATACATAGAAAATCTCAACAATTATGCAATGATGATAGTAGGATCACAAAGAGACAGCCAAGCACAAAAGTGTTAATTTTTCCATTATTCTATGTTAGAACAATTACTTGGCCAAATTCTTTCTTCAATTAGCAATCACTTGCAAACAAATTTAATCTTTCAATGACAAAGGGAAATTGTAGATATAACAGTAATTCAATGCATAATAGTGTTGAAGAATATAACTAGTTATAAGAAGAATTTCGGCGTAAATCACATAAAGAAAGACCTTTGCCGACGCGTTTCGAACCAACTAGTGTGGTTCATCGTCAGGACAAGTTGAAGAGACAGATCTAGACTAGCGTGTTAAATAGTACGAGCAGAGATTCCAACAGTTAAAACCGATTAACGTCTAATTTTGACCCAAGGACCCTGATAAATTATTAATATTCTTATTGTTATAATTATTCCCAATATTTACTATTTTATTCGTGGAAATAAATTAAATTAGGTGAAAAAATAAAATAAAATAATAGTTTATTTATTTAAATTCTTAAAAATAACAATCTTAATACTTAA